>PISX010013719.1:0-55644 GCA_004024625.1 Mellivora capensis | reverse complement strand
ATCTTCTAGACTTCTTTCTTTCTCTTCCCCTTCAGGTATTCCAATAATTCTGACGTTGGAACGTTTCATAGCATCATTTATTTCCCTGATTCTGTTTTCGTGGTTTCTAAGCTGTTTGTTCCAGGCTTCCTCCTGATCCTTTCTCTCTATCTGTTTGTCCTCCAGATCACTAATTCTATCTTCTGTCTCAGTTACCCTGTCTTTTAGAGAATTTAGATTAGATTGGAACTCATTGAGAGCCTTGTGAACATCATCCCTGGTGGCTTTCAGTTCTGCCCTTAAATTGTGAACATCATCCTTGGTGGCTCTCAGTTCTGCCCTAATCAATTCCATTTGGTCGTCCATGGGTTTCTCTAACCTTGCTATTGCCTGGATAATTGTTAGCCTGAATTCCCTTTCCATCATAATGTCTATGTCGGTAGCCATTAGCTCTGTTGCAGAGGTTCCATCCTCTGAATTTTTCTTCTGTTGGGCATTCCTCCTCCTAGTCATTTTGGTGAGAGTTGGCTGAATGTTTGTAGCTGGATGTATCGACCTTGGTGCAGTGAAGGTGCACCCTGGAATGCTTCTGAGCAATCAAGAGTCCCCACCCAAATGAAAGAAAAAAAGAAAGAGAGAAAGCAGAAAGAGAGAGAGAGAGAGAGAGAAAGAGAGAGAGAGAGAGACTAAAAAGAAAGAAGGATTAAGGAGAAGGCTCAGCCCAAATGGGCCCCAAGGTAAGGTTTGTGAAGTATACAAACAAATACAGACAAACAAAAAAGACTGACAAAAGTATATGACAAGAGAAGGAAAAAAATATGTACATATATATGTAGAAGGAAAACAAAGAAACAAACAGACAAACAAAAAAAAAGAACCTCGTCAAAAAGAGCCCTGAGTATAAGATTTTTAGACTACCAGGACAAACACAAGTATACAAAAATACTGGTAGGAGAAAAAGATAGGAGAGTGGTTGTAAATTCTCAGTGTGGGCCAGGAAGATTATTTTGCTAATTCCTGGATGTATCTTGATATCTTTTTTAAGGGATACAACTTTCCTAAGATATCAGGGGATTAAAATTTGGTTTACCTATAGGGGTAGCATTGATTGGGGAAAGGGGATTACCTTGCATTTTAACTCTATATGAATATGAGCAAATAAAAGTAAAGAAAAGAATTATCTAAACTAAAGTGAAATTAAAATATATATATATATATATATATATATATATATATATATATATATATATATATATATAAAATAGAAAAGCAAAAGAAAAACATGGGTATATGTATCAAAAAGTTCAGTTTAGAAGGTTATTATGGAATTTATTGTACTGGACGTCTCAATGTGATGGTAAATAGGCTAAAAAATCTATATAACAAAATAAATAAGATTAAAAAAAAATTTAAAAATGAACCAGAATAGTGGGAACGAATTAAGAATTAAACGTATCTATGAATTAGTAGTGATTGTTGTCTTCTCAGCGGGTTGGCTTTCTGGGGGAGGGGCCTGCCCCGTGGGTTTTCGGGTGGTGTTTCCTAGGTTAAGTCCTCCCGCCCCCCTCCAGGGGGAGGGCTCTGAGGAAACCGGGCCTTTAGGCTTTTGTTCTCTAGAGGTTTTTACATCTGTTCCTTTGTTTTTTCTCCCCCCTTGGCAGCTCCGAATGGTTCTTGGAGGTTTAGAGGAAAGCAAACTGCACCCAGACCTCCCTCCCAGAGAGAAGCCCCAGTCCGTTCCCCTCTGGGTGCTGCAGGGCAGGTTCCCAGCTGCGATCTCTGGGGACACCTGTGTGTCCTGCTTGTACTCAAAAGCACAAGCAGCAGCTGTCTGGGCACCTCCACACCGCCAGAGATGTTCCAAGCAGGGAAGGCACACAGAGATTTTCCTGCTGTCCAGGGCTGAGAGCAATCAGACTTTCTGGGTCCTAGAGCCCTCCTCTGGTGCCCGCGCGCGCCTCTCTCAGGGGAGGGGGTGGAGCGCGTCTCAGTCTCTGCTAGCGGGGCGCGGCACACGCGTGGGGACTGCAAAAGTGTGTTTCTGCCCCGGGAGGGTCCCAGCCCCTGCCACATGCCAAGCGCCCTTAGGAGGTCTCAAAGCTCAGCGACCAGGACCTGGTTTCTCCGCTGCACTCTCTCTGGCTCAGCGCCAGGGGTGTCTGCCCTCTGTGGGGGACTTAAGTCCCTGTCCCTAACAGTTCCAATTCCCACAATTTCACCCTGTGATCTTTTCTCTTTTTGAGTGCTTTTTATTGGTCTTCAAGTTAATGCTGGTCCCCAGTCTTAGGGGACTCTCGTATTGGGGTATTACTTCCCAATGCATCTCCTCTGGTGGCTCCCTCCCCCTTTTGTTTATCTTCCAATACCAGTCCGGTGTTCCCGCTCCACTTTACCTGCCCACTGGCGTCTTCTGCCCCCGTAGAGATCCTGACGAGTAGAATTTTGATCTCAGGCTGATTTCATGAGTGATCGGAGTTCCTTGGTAGGTAATCAGCTCACTTTAGGGGACAGGTTGAACCAGAGCCTCCTCCTAGTTCCCCGCCATCTTCCTCTCCCCTCCCAGGTATATTTCTTATCTTCACTTCACTTTCTGGATGTTAAATATCTGTCTAAATAATTTTACATTGTGCTACTTCAGTCACCAAACCAAGACAATTAAAACATGATGACTCTACTGGTAAATTATTAAATCCTTTGTGTTCAATAGCAGTGCATTTTTGTTTATATTGTCAGATGTTAGGACAAGAGTACTTCCAAATTTACAAAATCAGCTACATTCATTCTGTTTCCCCTTCTGCTAAAATGTATTTATTCTTTGACATTCACTAAAATGATTTAAAAAAATCAAATTCATTGCACTAATATAAGGCTGAAAATAACTATTTTCATCATCTAATATAATTATGAATTCTTAATAATAACAGTTGAAACTAAACAACAACAACAAAAATACTTGTCTTCATATAGGTTCTTTTTGATGATTGGGACAATTTCATAAAATATTTGAAATTTTAAGTAGAATAAAATATGTAAAATAGAATAATTTAATTGGCTTTTTTCAGATCTATAATCTAGCCTCTTCTTTTAAAAGATTAAAAACCAAGAACTCATTTTAATTCTTATCTTCATTTACAGATCTTTAGAAGACGGAACATTCATGGACTTTCTGTGGTGATTGGCCTCTTTTGAGGACTGAAATTGATATATTTTCCCTTTGTAGTTAAAAAATATATAATTAATTCTGTTCTTTCTTCTTCTTCTCCTTCTCCTTCTCCTTCTCCTTCTCCTTCTCCTTCTTCTTCTTCTTCTTCTTCTTCTTCTTCTTCTTCTTCTTCTTCTTCTTCTTGGTGAAACTTCATCATCATTATGATCACTACTTCCACCACCTTAAGTACCACCACTCCAACTACACCATCAACATATTTACTACCACTATCATCACCACTATCATGATCAATCATCACCAAACCTGGTTTGCCTAACTCTTGAAGGTTCACAATATGAGAGTGAAGTCTAACACTTTCAAGGAAAAATGAAGATAAGCATGTTTCAACAGGTTTTTGTGTATATAGACTGAATCCATAAAGACAGTAATCCCATTGCAATTTTAAGCATGTAAAGACCAAAACTTTGATCTGAATATCTAAGTAGGGCTGATTTTGACTGAAAGAGAGTTAGGTACTAATTGACATTCATCTTACGTTTGTGGTGTAATTTGAGGTTAGGCAGCGTCCCAACACGTTTTTCAGAGCTCCCACCACCTCCTTGTTCCTCAGACTATATATAAGGGGGTTAATCATGGGAGTAAGGATGGCACCAAGCATAAAGAGAACCTGGTCCAGCTTTGGACTGTGATAAGAAGTAGGCCTCATGTAGACCAGCATGGCTGGACCAAAGTATAGGCTCACCACGGTCAAGTGGGAGGAACAGGTGGCCAGAGCTTTATTCCTGCCCTCCACAGAGTTCATGCGGAGGACAGCAAGGAAGATGAGAGCATAAGAGGACAGGATAAAGGACAAAGGAATGAGGAGCACCACAATGCTTGTCATCACTACAGCCTTCTCATAAGCAGAGATGTCCTCACAGGCCAATTTTAGGATGGCCATGACCTCACAGAGGAAATGGGAAATCTCTCTAGAACCACAGATGGGGAAATGCATAGCATACGCTGTGTGCATGAGTGATATAAGGGCACCTCCAGCCCAGGAAATGAAAGTCATCTGCAGACATACTTTCTGACTCATGATCAGGGTGTATCTCAAAGGGTTGCAAATGGCCACATAACGGTCAAAAGCCATGAGGGTGATGAGGATACACTCAGCAATTCCTAGAGTCAGGAAGAAAAAGATCTGAATTCCACAGGCCACCTGTGATATACTTCTCTTCCCTGAGAAGAAGTCAGTTGCCATCTTTGGTACAGTGCTAGAGATTAATGTCAGGTCCATAAGGGCCAGTTGGCTGAGGAGAAAGTACATGGGTGTGTGGAGGTGAGAATCCACCCAAATCAGGAATATAAGGATGGAATTTGTGGTTACAGCCACAGTGTAGATCAGAAGAATTGCAGAGACAAGGACGTTGATATGTTTTATACCAGGGAAGAGGCCCAAGAGAATAAAGTCCATATTTGAAGACTCATTTCTTTTATCCATATTTCTCTCTTGTTAGGAGTAATCAACCCTGGGAACAAGCCAGATTTAGAGAAATCACAAAAATATGTTAGATTCTGTTCTCCAAGCTCTTTCATTTATTTCATTTATTACCATTTTCAGCAGCATCAGGCTGTGGTATTTCTGCAAATGACAACATTTTAGCCAATTTCATGGCTGAGTAGGGTATCTCATGTCCCTACCTATTCTCTTTACTCACAGAAAAAATAGGGAAAGTTAATGTCTAGGTTTCATCTATTAATGTTATCTCAGAGATAATACAACTCCTCCCCTCCTTTTTATGTCATTGCTAGGAGACCCTCTTCCCCTCTCCCCCCTTAGGCTTTCTCATGCCCTATGTGAACCTTGCTTAAGTATATCTTATATGTTCCATACTCACTCAACCATAAATTTTTCCATTCCACTATGTCCTATACATGGTGCTAAGTCTTACCAAGACAAAGATGAATAAAATATAATCTCTGATGCTAACGACCTTTAGCCTTATATAAAAACATGACCATGGACGGTACATATGAAAAAGTAAGAAAGGTTGTATAATGGAAGAATATGCTCATCTATGGCAAATAAGGAAAGAATATGCAATGGGGGAAAAAAGACAGTCTTTTCAATAAATGGTTCTGGGAAAACTGGACAACAACATGCAGAAGAATGAAACTCGACCATTCTCTTACACCGTACACAAAGATAAACTCAAAATGGATGAAAGACCTCAAAGCAAGACAGGAATCCATCAAGATCCTAGAGAAGAACATGGACAGTAACCTCTTTGACATTGGCCACAACAACTGCTTGCAAGATACATCTCTACAGGCAAGGGAAATAAAAGCAAAAATGAACTTTTGGGACTTCATCAAGATAAAAAATTCTACACAACAAATGAAATAGTCAACAAAACTAAGAGTCAGCCATGGAATCGGAGGAGATAGTTGCAAGTTACACTTCAGATAAAGGGCTGGTATGCAAGATCTATGAAGAACTTCTCAAACTCAACACCCAAAACACAAATAATACAGTCAAGGAATGGGCAGAAGACAGAAACATATACGTCTCCAAAGAAGACATACAAATGGCTAACAGATATATGTAAAAAATGTTCATTGTCATTAGCCATCAGGAAAATTCAAATCAAAACCACAATGAGATTCTGCCTTACACCAGTTAGAATGGCAAAAATTAACAAGGTAGGAAACAAATCCTGGTAAGGATGTGGAGAAAGGGGAACCCTCCTACACTGTTGGTGGGAATTCAAGCTGGAACAGCAACTCTGGAAAACAATATGGAGCTTCCTGAAGATGTTAAACATAGAACTATCCTGCCACTCAACAATTGTACTAGTAGGTATAAACCCCAAAGATACAGATGTCATAAAAAGAAGGGCACATGCATCCCAATGTTTGTAACAGCAATGTCCTCAATAGTCAAACTGTGGAAGGAGCCAAAGCGGTCTTCAAATGGTAGACAGATAAAGATGTGATATATAAACACAATAGGATATCACTCAGCTGTCAGAAAGGATGAATACATACCATTTGCATCAACATGGATAGAACTGAAGGGTATTATGCTAACTGAAGTAAGACAAACAGAGAAAGACAATTATATGGTTTCACTCATAGGTGGAATATAAGCAATGGCATGGAGGACCATAGGGGAATCGAGGGAAAACTGAAGGGAAGAAATAAGAAAGGGATACAAATCATGAGAGACTCTAGATTCTGGGAAACAAATTGAGGGTTTCAGACGGGATGGGGGTGTGGGGATGCATTACCCACGTGATGGCTATTAAGGAGTACAGCTGTTTGATAAGCACTGGGTGTTATACACAACCGATGAATCATTGAACACTACATCAAAAACTAAAGCTAACTAACTGAACATAATTTTTAAAAAGTTTATGGTAAGAAAAGAAAAAGAAATTCATATTTCCCACAAAATTAGTGGAAAATATAGAGAATACACTGTACAATGGAGATGGAAAATATTCCTCAACTTTATCTAGAGGAGATGCAGGAAGAAAGTCTAACCTCATGTAGACTTTAAGAAACAAAAGCAAAAACTAACTCTCAAACTGAGGCATTAACTCTCTAGGCATTTAGAAAGGAAATATGTCTCAGAGATTGGCTAGCCCCGAAGTGTAATGTGGCTTGTCTAGGTGCATATTATTATTAAACGTTGAAGAGAAATGGTTAAAAGTCACATCCCAGCATTTTTTCCAATTATAGTTCACCTTCAGATACTTATTAAATATATTAATATTAGAATTCTCATTAAATAAAGCCTTGTGTGGATATTTTATGACTTTTCTAAGTCCTTTTATTGAAATGTTTACTTTTTGTTTAACTTTATTTTTTCAATGTTCCAAGATTCATTATTTATGCATCACACCCAGTGCTCCATGAAATACATGCCCTCCTTAATACCAACCACCAGGCTTACCCAACCCCCCACCCCTCTTCCCTCCAAAACCCTCAGTTTGTCTTTCAGAGTTCACAGTCTCTCAGGGTTCATACCCCCTGTCCTATTTCCCCCAACACCCTTCTCCTCTCCTTCTCCCAAAGTTCTCCGTGTTGTTCCTTATGTTCCACAAGTAAGTGAAACCATATGATAATTGACTCTTTCTGCTTGACTTATTTCACTCAGCATAATCTCCTCCAGCCCCGTCCATGTTGATACAAAGGTTGGGTATTCATCCTTTCTGATGGAGGTATCATACTCCATTGTATATATGGACCATATCTCCTTTATCCATTTGTCTGTTGAAAGGCATCTTGACTCTTACCACAGTTTAGCGACTGTGGCCATTGCTGCTATGAACATTGGGGTACAGATGGCCCTTCTTTTCACTACATCTGTGTCTTTAGGGTAAATACCCAGTAGTGCAAGTGCAGGGTCATAGGGTAGCTCTATTTTTAATTTCTTAAGGAATCCCCACACGGTTTTCCAAAGTGGCTGCACCAACTTGCATTCCCACCAACAGTGAGAGTCATAAAACGTTCACATTGTAATAAAAAGTTAATTGATATTTAGAAGAAACAGACCAAATATTTAGAATATTAAATTTAGGAATATGATCACATTTCAATGGAAATTTGTTATTTAATACAACATTCTATTAATAATGTTCACTTCTTAAATAAATAAATAAATAAACAAATAAAGCCTTGTGTTGTTCTCTGCTTTATTAGGATAATGTTAGTTTCATTAACAGATAATCTTCAAAATCTCAGTGGCTAAATGGCTATAGTCAAAGAACTGTATTTCTTGTTTGAAGTAAAAAATAGACTGCTGATGGGCAGATGGCTCTCTTTTGAGTGACATAACAAATCCCCAAGCTCTTGACATTTTGTTTCTCATAATCTTCAACACTGACTTTATTATTAGTAGTATTAGTATTAGTATTTGGTTTTCTCTGCCAAAAGAACAAAGTTCTCTTATTCTTTTTTTTTTCCTTTTCTTCATTTTTTATGTTCAGTTAACCACTGTATAGTACATAAGTAGTCCTTCTAAGTTCATTCTTTTCATCTGCATCAAGCAGGAAGCAGGAAGGATGTGGAAATGTTAGCGGGACAACCCTGTAAGTGTTTCATTGACCTTACACTAATAAATTCGAGTCCAGTCACATAGCAATAGATCACTGCAGGAGAGGCTGGAAAGTATGTTTATCTCAGTGAAAAGGGGAAAAGAGGAAATCGATTTGGTAAATTATCCTGTAACATTTAAATTACTTTGCATAAAGCCTATAAGTTGGTTCACAGTGGAGATACTCTTTGGTGTTCCTTTACCACTTTACTTGAACATATGGTGGTATTCAAAGTACCTGTTGAATTGAAAATACCTTCTGCTCAGGATAGGAGTTCCTCATTCCCCTTCCATGAATTTAATTCTTGGCCCTTTCAAAATAGAAGTGATCTTTGTTTGGAAACCACGTTAGTTATCTACTGCTGTGTAACAATTCTCTCAAGATATAACAGGAAACATTTATTACCTCACAACTCTTCCCATCAGCAATCTGTTTGAAGCTTGACTGGGTCCTCTGCCCAAAGATTTCCAGCAAGGTTGTGATCAAAGTGCTAGCAGTGCTACAGTTTCATTAATTCTGCACTGGGAGAGGACGTATTTCCAAGTCCAGTCAGGTGTTGTCAGCAGAGCTCAGTTCAGTCCTCCTGGGTTGCTGGACTGAAGACTTCAATTTCTTGCTGGCTGCTGATTGGGAGCTTTCTTTACTTCTGTGATTTTCCATGGAGTATCTCATAGCAAGTGGCTAGCTTCCTTCAAGAAAGAGGGGAGGAAGAAAAAAGAGGGAGAGAGGTGAAGAGTCAGAACAAGATGGAATTCAGTCTTTCTGTAATCTAATATCAGAAGTAATAAGTGATAAGATTCAGCTCTTGCTTAAGGGGAGAAAACACAAGGTCATGAATACTGGCAAGCAGGTATCATTGGGGCCATATGTTAGCCTATCACAAAATTTTCCAAGTTCATTGTATTTTTGCCAAAACTTTGAATTTTAGATTTAGGAGGTACTTTAGAAAAATCTACTTTACTCTTATCCCCAGTAATTTTTATCTCCTTCTTATTTCAGGGATGAAGAAATTACAGCTTAGAAAAGTTAAATGGTTAGCCCCAGATCACTCAGGTATTTAACAATAAAGAAACAATACCCAGGTCCACTATTATTTTGATTTTCTTGACTAAATGCAGAAATTTACCATATAATTTACTACGTAAATTATTTCTTGAGTTATTTTCAACTTGTTCACAATAAGTATTTTATTTATAGATCCCTTCGGGAACAACTAAACATGCTCTAATCCAATATAAAATTCACTCTCATGCATAAGGACTATGAAGGAATGTTTAGAAAACCATCCATATAACCAATTTTACCTTTTAAATTAATAGCTTGTTATAGTTTATATGTGATATTTATCATATAGACAATACCTTAAATATTGATGTAGTTCAATTGTATACATTTATATATTTTATATGTGCATAAAACTTTAAGATATCTACACATTTAAATGATATCCACAGACAGCCCTTAAGTCTTGAATAAATATTTGTAAATATATGTGTCATTATTTCCCTTTTCTTCCCATGCCTTGATATATTCTTATAACTATCCTATTTATAATTGTCAGGCAAATGAATAATTTCTTTTAGGCTCCAATATGATATGACCAGCACAGTCAGACTAGGATATTTGGTCATAGTGTGTGCATTTTATGTTTGATTCTGCTACTTGATTTAATGCTGAGTTAGTGGACTGTTCTGCAACTTTTCCTTTTCCAGGTCATAACCCTTGTATTGCCACATGTGTAGACTCAGACATTCACTTCCCAAAGCTCTCAGCCCAGAACAAAGTAGCAAATAGGTTTATTACTCAGAGAATAATGTGATAAACTTTAGGGTGTCTGGTGAATGCGTATGATGGTGAAACTTTTGTGAATGATGTTGTGACAGGGGGCATTCATTCTGAGATCCGTCCCATTTCCAACATTGTCTTGTTGATAAATTACTTTTTATTCTGAAAGGATTTGGTGTTCTCTTGCTCTGATATCATTTCCCTTATTAAAACACTTCCAGCAAGGGATATGGTAAATGCATGCCCTGTGATCTAACAGGCTGTACTCTATGAGGAGGTGCTGAGCTCCACAGAAAATAAAGTCAAGAGCTGAAAACACAGATCTCTGAAGAAGTCACAGTTGACCTTTGAGAAGCAGAGTGTGGAAACATTCTTGGTAAACACACACACACACACACACACACACACACACACACACAATCAGCATCTCTTTATCCTGTCTTCACTCATCGATTGATTCTTCTTTATCAACACACTTATTGACTTCAAGTCTATACACCAAATAAAGCCACATGTTTAGTTTCCAAAAAGTATCTCTATATTCCTTTATTTCATTTAAATTTTTAATCTTCCACTGATCATTCCTCTCTATTTTATTTTCTTAGCCATCAACTCTGTTACATCTTTTTTTCTGTACTTCCTTAAAGGGACAACTCGTAAAATTCCTTTGCATTCAAACTCTCCCCTTTTACTGGAAAATCAAAACCTAATTTTCCTGATTATTGCCCCAAGGAGAGGAAAATATATTTGTACAGAAAATGTGTTAGTGGCATCCAAGGAGATGAACTTTGCTATTTCTGCATTATTGACCAACAATGATGGATGAATTATTTCTTTCCTTTACACACATTACAATCTACATAAAGAAGTTCACAATTCACAAATACTTCTTAGGGAGTTTATTTTTTTATAATTGATTATTCTAAGTTTTATCTCTTCTAGGAAAGCCTTTTATCACTTTCAAGTTAATTCATCACTAAGGAAAGGAAGGCATGATTTCCTTTTTATCTCTGGTTTGAAGGAAATCATTGTATTAGGCAACTGAACATAATACAAGCACATCATAAACAATCTGAAACTTTGGATTTGTTTGTGAAGGTTTTGTTGTTGTTTTGTTGTTGTTGTTTAGTCAAAATAATAGGCTTCTGACATCACTGAAATGAAACTGTTTGTTTATGGCATATGTTAAATACAAACAAGGTAAATATTATGTCATAAAGGAAACCATTTTCTTTTTTTCTCTTACCTTAGTTTTCTAGTTGAATCTATGAACACATTGACAACCGATGTGGGGTTTTTTTGGTCCATTTCCTTGAGCTAATCTATTAAAGAGGACAGAACTGACCATATTTGTTGCCATCTATACAGGAAAATCCAGAAAATTTTAAGTGGGTCTTTATGCTTAAAGATTTCTCCCTGGTTTTGTATTTCAACCAGCTTATGGAAGCACTCCTTTTTGTGCAATTTTCTGAAATGGAAAGAATTGTCAACTGCCCTTTCTATGTTTCCTTTTCCCAAAGGGCTCAGTGAGAACAGATCCAAAGCCCTCATTGGGTCCCTGTAGATCTTTCTCTTATCCTGACTGTCTGTTCTGGGCTCTGACCTAAATTATTTGCATATAGAAATTGTAATGGGTGTGTTATTGAGATTTACATGGTTTTATTTTAAGATCAAAACAGCAAATTTTATTTATATTAGAATTTAGAGTTGAAAAAAAAAGATTTCACTTATTTTCTATCACATAATCCTCAAAGTACAATGTGAGAAGACTTTATGCATTTTTATCTCAACTATTAGACATTGAAAATGTTATTCTAAAATCACACAGTTATTAAGATTCAGGGCTGTGACCCACATCCTCTTCTCCAGATTCCAGAAGGCATTGTCTTTACCTTTCTAAGAACTCTTGATGTATGTGTGCCATTTCCAAATAACCAATAGCAAAATGAAATGTCCTATGTGCCTTTCACCTACTTTCCTAAACTCCA
Source organism: Mellivora capensis (assembly GCA_004024625.1). Taxonomy (NCBI): domain Eukaryota; kingdom Metazoa; phylum Chordata; class Mammalia; order Carnivora; family Mustelidae; genus Mellivora; species Mellivora capensis. Next base: position 43,642 of record PISX010013719.1, on the reverse strand, counting down.
AGGAGATAGAATAAGTGGGAAAATATTAGTTTCCTAAAAGATAGTTCATTAACCAAAAATAGCACACAAAAAAATCAAAAAACAAACAAACAAAAACGTTGTTCATTTACATTACCTGATTCATGTTGGAGTGTGTGTGTGTGTGTGTGTGTGTGTGTGTGTATTGAACATGCACATGCGGGCAAATATAAACACTATCAGAGTATATATAGTTGACTTTGTAAATAATTTCAGTTAGAAGCACATTCATATGGGTACTAGGTTAACACTAATGACCATAAAGTAAACTCAAGTTATTAGTGATAACCTTGAAATCCTCATGGTGAGTTAACCAAGAATTGTAATTTTTATCTGGTATAAAAATGTTTCCTGGCATGAATGAAAATACAACATATATGGATAGTCTAAGGAATGTATATTCTTCTACTTGGAGGAGATGCTTTAGTTCCAATCCTTAACAACCACATCACACAGGTATGTCTTGAGTTTTGACTGAGTTGATCTATCACTTTCAGCTACCGTTGGATATACCTTTGGTTGGATATACCGTTGGATATACAACTATTTGTTGTTCATAAACTAACACCAGTAATAATAGCTAAAATTCATGGGGTATTTTCTAACTGCTTGACACTCTGCTAAGGTCTCTCCATGTTCTTCCTCACTGAATGCTCATAATCTTCACAACAGCTGCTTGACATCACCAGTAATGGTCATCAAAACTTGTTCTATCACTTGCAAAGATTTAAGCAAATGTGTGCATGATTAAATCCAAAAGCAGCTTTTCTGATGTCTGATATACAAGGACCAATTATTGCTCATGTGTTACTGTCTTTTGGAAGCATGGGTACATTTTGAGCTCATTATGTGTGATGATTGTTGAAACCCTGTCCCTATATGAGATAAAAGTATATACTTTATGGATATTAATGTGATACATATATTCACATGCTGCAAAGGACAGTGACTTGATGTCTTATTCTCAAAAGTAACATTAGGGAATAACTACAAGGTTGAAGGCTATAGGACATGGTTTAGAGTTATTTCTGATGGCAGGCCTAGAACATTTCTAGAATAAACATGTTTTCCAAATTCTCGTAACTGGGCTCTGGAGCTCTGGAGTTGTCTTTAGTGAAACAGTTTCTAAAGAAATGAAAGCATGTTTCCATTAACTTTGTCTTCTTCCACAGTTTATTCTTAACCTTCCCAAGGGAAATGATGTTGTGATTTTTAAAATTTTCAATTTTTTTATTATTTTCAACTGTACTCATAATTTGTAGTCTCTGCCTATTAAGTAAATTCTTAGAAAATCTAATTAGTTTTATTTTTATTCGTTGCAGGTTTCTATTTAAAACCTGGCTAGTTAACATACAGTGTAATATAACTTGCAGAGGTACAATATAGTGATTCACCACTTTCGTACATCACCCAGTGCTCATCACAACAAATCACTCCTTAATCTCCCTCCCCAATTTGACCAATTCCCCTTTCAAACTCCACTATTGTAAATACCACTTTGTTCTCTATGGCTGATGGCCATTTTCTTGGTTCTATCTGTCTCTTTTTTCACCTTTGTTCATTAGTTTTCTTTCTGAAATTCCACAGATGAGGGAAATAATATAGAATATGTCATTCTCTGACTTATTTCATTTAGCATAAAACTCTCTAGCCCATATATGTCATTGCAAATGGAAAGTTATCATTATTTTTCTTTTTTAAAAATTTCTTTAATTTCTTTTCAGCGTAACAGAATTCATTGTTTTGGGACCACATCCAGTGCTCCCTGTAATACATGCCCCCATAATGCCCACAACCTGGCTCATGCAACCTCCCAACAGCTGCCCGTTCAAAACCCTCAGGTTGTTTTTCAGAGTCCATAGTGTCTCATGGTTCACTTCCCCTTCCAATTTCTCTCAACTCCCTTCTCCTCTCCATCTCCCTATGTCCTCCATTTTATTTGTTATGCTCCATAAGTAAGTGAAACCATATTATAATTGACTCTCTGCTTGACTTATTTCACTCAGCATAATCTCGTCCAGTCCCGTCCATGTTGATACAAAAGTTGGGTATTCATCCTTTCTGATGGAAGCATAATATTCAATAATGTATATGGACCACATCTTCCTTACCCATTCGTCCATTGAAGGGAATCTTTGTTCTTTCCACAGTTTGGCGAACGTGGCCATTGATGCTATAAACATTGGGTTACAGATGGCCCTCCTTTTCACTTCATCTCTATCTTTGGGGTAAATACCCAGTAGTACAATTGCAGGGTAATAGGGAAGCTCTATTTTTAATTTCTTGAGGAATCTCCACACTGCTCTCCAAAGTGGCTGCATCAACTTGCATTCCCGCCAACAGTGGAAGAGGGTTCCCCTTTCTCCACATCCTCTCCAACACACGTTGTTTCCTGTCTTGCTGATTTTGGCCATTCTAACTGGTGTGAGGTGGTATCTCAATGTGGTTTTGATTTGAATCTCCCTGATGGCTAGTGATGATGAACATTTTTTCATGTCTCTGATAGGCATTTGTATGTCTTCATTGGAGAATTGTCTTTTCATATCTTCTGCCCATTTTTTGATAGGATTATCTGTTTTGCATGTGTTGAGTTTGAGAAGTTCTTTATAGATCCTGGATATCAACCTTTTGTCTGCACTGTCATTTGCAAATATCTTCTCCCATTCTGTGGGTTGCCACTTTGTTTTGTTGACTGTTTCCTTTGCTGTGCAGAAGCTTTTGATCTTGATGAAGTCCCAAAAGTTCATTATCACTTTTCTTTCCTTTGCCTTTGGAGACATATCTTGAAAGAATTTGCTGTGGCTATAGGTTACTGCCTATGTTCTCTTCTAGGATTCTGATGGATTCCTGTCTCACATTGAGGTCTTTTATCCATTTCTAGTTTATCTTTGTGTGTGGTGTAAGAGAATGGTCGAGTTTTATTCTACATATAGCTCTCCAGTTTCCCCAGCACCATTTATTGAAGAGACTGTCTTTTTTCCACTGTATATTTTTTCCTGCTTTGTCGAAGATTATTTGACCATAGAGTTGAGGGTCCATATCTGGGCTCTCTACTCTATTCCACTGGTCTATGTGTCTGTTTTGATGCCAGTACCATGCTGTCTTGGTGATCACAGCTTTGTAGTAAAGCTTGAAATCAGGTAACGTGATGCCGCCAGTTTTATTTTTGTTTTTCAACATGTCCTTAGCAATTCGGGCTCTTTTCTGATTCCATACAAATTTTAGGATTATTTGCTCGAGCTCTTTCAAAAAGACTGGTGGAATTTTGATCGCAATGGTATTAAAAGCATAGATTGCTCTAGGCAGTATAGACATTTTAACAAGGTTTATTCTTCCGATCCAAGAGCATGGAGTGGTCTTCCATCTTTTTGTGTCTTCTTCAATTTCTTTCATGTGTTTTCGGTAGTTCCTCAAGTACAGATCCTTACCTCTTTGGTTAGATTTATTCCCAGGTATCTTATGGTGCTATAGTAAATGGAACCGATTCTCTAATTTCCCTTTCTGTATTTTCATTGTTAGTGTATAAGAAAGCCACTGATTTCTGTACACTGACTTTGTATCCTGAAACAGTACTGAATTGCTTTTTGAGTTCTGGTAGTTGGGGGTGGAGGCTTTTGGGGTTTCTATATATAGTATCATGTCATCTGCATAGAGAGAGAGTTTGACTTCTTTATTGCCAATATTCTTCTAAAGCTGTTTCAAAAAATTGAAGCAGAAGGAAAACTTCCAGACTCTTTTTATGAAGCCAGCATTACCCTGATCCCCAAGCCAGGCAAATACCACACCAAAAAGGAGAATTTCAGACCAATATCACTGATGAATATGGATGCTAAGATTCTCAACAAGATCCTCACAACCAGGATCCAACAGTACATTAAAAAGATTATCCACCATGACCAGGTGGGATTCATCCCTGGCTTACAAGGCTGGTTCAACATTCACAAGTCAATCAATGTGATAGAAGAAATCAATAAGAGAGGAGAGAAGAACCACATGGTCATCTCTATTGATGCAGAAAATGCATTTGACAAAATCCAGCATCCATTATTGATTAAAACGCTTCAAAATATAGGGATATAGGGAACATTCTTGAACTTCATAAAATCTATCTATGAAAGACCCACAGCAATAATCATCCTCAATGGTAAAAAGCTCACAGACTTCCCATTGAGATCAGGAATACAACAAGGATGCCCACTCTCACCACTTTTGTTCAACATAGTATTAGAATTCCTAGGAACAGCAATCAGACAACAATGAGAAATAAAACGTATCATTATTTTTCTATTCCATCATTCAATGGAAAAATATTCCACTACAATATATAATAAAAATGATATTAAATATACACATACATATGTATTTGTGTGTATGTGTATATATATGTATATATGCATATATACGAATATATATGTATGTGTATATATGTATGTATATATGTATATATATGTGTATACATGCATACGTATATATACATATATATGTATAAGTATATATGAGACTCGTATACATATATTATATATATGAGACTGTCTTTTATCATTGGATATTCCTTTTTGCTTTTTTGAAATTAGTTGACAATAGAGTTGAGGGACCATTTCTGGGGTCTCTATTCTGTTCCATTAATCTATGTTTCTGCTTTTGTGCCAATATCATACTGTCTCAATGTCTCAATGATTCTAGCTTTGTAATAGTGCTTGAAGACCAAAATTATTATGCCTCCAGCCTTGGTTCTCTTTTTCATGATTACTTTGGCAATTAAGTGTTTTTTCGTGTTTTCATACAAATTTTAGTATTGTTTATTCTAACTCTGAAAATTGCTGGTTGTGTTTTAATAGGGATTGCTTTAAATGTGTAGATCATTTTGTGTATTATAGACACTTTAACAATATTTGTTCTCTGGATCCATAAGCATGGAATATTTATCCATCTACTTATTTCCTCTTCACTTACTTGAATAAGCATCCTATAATTTTCAGAGTATAGATCTTTTGCCTCTGGTTAGGTTTATTTCTAAGTATCTTATAGTTTTGTGGTGCACTTGTAAATGAGATTGATCCTTTGATTTCTCTTTTTGCTACTTCATTGTTGGCGTACAGAAATGAAACAGATTTCTTTATGTCAATTTTGTATGCTATGACTTTACTGAATTTGTGTATAGGTTCCAACAATTTTTAGGTGACGTCTCTTGGGTTTTCTTCATATTGTATCCTGTCTTCTGCAAATAGTGAAAGTCCGATTTCTTCCTTGTCATTTCAGGGTTTTTTATTGTTTTTTTTTCTTTTATGTTTGATTCCTGAGGTTAGTACTTCCAGTACTATTGTTAAATAACAGTGGTGAGAGTGGACATCGCTGCCTTGTTTTTGATTCTAGAGGAAAAGTTCAGTTTTTCCCCACTGAGGATGATATTGGCTGTGTATATTTTGTATATAGCCTTTATTTGTAGAGGTACATTCCCTGTATCTCTACTTAGTTGAGATTTTTTTTTTCTTTAACAAGAATGGATGTTGCATTTTGTCAAATGATTTTTCTGCACATATAGAACAGATCATATAATTTTTATCCTCTCTTGTATCAATGCAGTGTATCATATTGAATGATTTATGAATACTGAACCTCACTTGGAGCCCAGGACTAAACCCACGTGATTGTGGTGAGTAACTCTTTTAATGTACTGTTGGATTTGGTTTGCTAGTATTTGGTTGAGAATTTTTGCATCCATGTTTATTGAAATATTAGTCTCTAGTTCTCTTTTTATAAATGAGTTTTTTTTTAGTTTTGGAATCAGGGTAATGCTGGTCTCATAGAATGAGTATGAAAGATTTCTTTCCATTTTTTAATTTTTTTTGGAATAGTTTGAGAATAATAGCTTTTAACTCTTCTTTAATTGTTTGGTAGAATTCACCTGTGAAGCTATGTGGCCCTGGACTTTTGTTTGTTGGAGATTTTTTAATTACTGATTCAGTTTATTTCCTGGTCGTTGGTCTGTTCATGTTTCCTATATCTTACTCTTTTCAGTTATGATAGTTTATATAATTCTAGAAATTTATCCAGTTATACCAGATTGTCTGATTTTTTGGCATATAATTCCTTATAATATTCTATATTCACAGAAATACAACCATTTGTATTTATGTGGTGTTATTTCTCCTCTCTCATTTGTTATGTTACCTTTTTGGTTACTTTCTTTTTCGTTTTTGATAACTCTGGCTGGACGTTTATCAATTTTACCATATTCTTCAAAGAACCAATTCGTGATTTCATTGATCTGTTCTAATGTTTATTTTCTGAATCATTTATTTCTGTTCTAATATTTTCCTCCTTTTCTGCTGGCTTTGGGCTTCATTTGTTTTCCTTTTTCTAGCTCTTTTAGGTAAAGTTCAGTAGTTTGATATTTTTGTTGCTTCTTAAGGTTGGTCTGTACTGTTACATACTTATGTTTTCTGACTGCTTTCATTCCATCCCAAAGGTATTGGACTATTATGTTTTCATTTCAGTTGCTTTTATGTATTTTTAAAATTTCTTTAGTTTCCTGGATGACTCATTCACTCTTTTTTTTTCTTCTCCAAATATTTATTTACTTATTTATTTATTTAGCTAAGTTAGCCACCATATATTGCATCATTTGTTTTTGATGTAGTGTTCAATAATCCATTCATTGATTATAACATCCAGTGCTCATCACAATGAAAACCTCCTTAATACCCATCACCCAGCTACTCAATCCCCCCACACCTCCCAAAACAGTTTGTTACCCAGGGTCCATAGTCATTCATGGTTTGTATCCCTTCCTGATTCCCCTCCACAACTTCAGTTTTCCCCTCCCTTCCTCTGTTGTTCTCCACACTATTCCTTATATTCCACAAATAAGTAAAGCCATATGATAATTGTCTTTCTCTGCTTGACTTATTTTAGTCAGCATAGTCCCCTCCAGTTCCATCCATGTTGATGCAAAAGTTGGATAGTCATCCTTTCTGCTGGCTGTGCAATATTCCATTGAATATATGAAACATTTATTTATCCATTCATGTGTTGAAGGGCATCTCAGCTATTTCCACAGTTTGGGTATTGTGGCTATTGCTGCTATGAACATTGGGGTACATGTGCTCCTTCTTTTCACTATATCTGTATCTTTGGGATAAATAACTAGTAGTACAATTGCTGAATCATAGAGTAACTTTATTTTTAATGCCTTGAGGAACCTCCATACTGTTTTCCAGTGTGGATATACCAGCTCACATTCTCACCGACAGTGAGTTTCCCCTTTCTCCATCCACCTTCTTGCCCAGATTTTTTGTTTTCTTTCTATTTTTTTCCATTCTAAGTGGTGTAAGGTGTATCTCATTGTGGTTTTGATTTGTATTTCCCTGATGGCTAATGATGATGAACATTTTTTCATGTGTCTGTTAGCCATTTGTATGTCTTCTTTGGGGAATTGTCTGTTCATGTCTTCTACCCATTTTTCACATGATTATTTGGCTTTTCAGTGTTGAGTTTGAGGAGTTCTTCATTGATCTTGGATACCATCCCTTTATCTGTGGTGTCATTTGTGAATGTCTTCTCCCATTCGGTCTATGGCCTCTAAGGTTTTTTGACTGTTTCCTTTTTTGAGCAAAATATTTTTATCTTGATGAGGTCCAAAACTTAATTTTTGTTTTTGTTTGCCTTGCCTTTGGAGGCTTGTCTTAAATATTTTGCTGTGGCTGATGTCGATGAGGTTATTGTCTATGTTCTCCTCTAGGATTTTGATGGATTGCTGTATCACATTGACGTCTTCCATCAGTTTAGAGTTTATCTTTGAATGATGTAAGAGAATGGTCTAGTTTCATTATTCTGTATATAGCTGTCCAATTTTCTCAGCACTCTTTATTGAAGAGACTGCTTTTTTTTTTCCCATTGAACATTTTTTTTATTCCTGATTTTTCAAAGATTAGTTGACCATAGAGTTGAAGGTCCATTTCTGGAGACTCTATTCTGTTGCATTGATCTATGTGTCTGTTTTTGTGTGAATACCATGCTGTCTTGGTAATCACTGCTTTGTAATATAGATTGAAGTCAAGAGCCATTCATTCCTTAGTGGCATGTTGTTTAACCTCCAGGTATTTGTGGGTTTTTTAATTTTATTTTTCTTATGGTTGACTTTGAGTTTTATAGTACTGTGATCAGAATGTATGCAAGGAATTGCTGAAATCATTTTGTACTTGTTGAGACCTGATTGTCTGATTTGTGACCCAGTGTATGTTCTATTCTGGCTAATGCCCAATGTGCCCTTGAAAAGAATACACATTCTAATGTTTTATAATGAAATATTCTAAATATATCTATTAACTCCATTGGTCCAGTGTGTCACTCAAAACCATTGTTTCCTTGTTGATTTTCTGTTTAGATGGTGTTTCTATTGATGAGTTGTGTATGTAATTCTCCTACTATTATTGCTTTATTATCAATGAGTCCCTTTACATTTGTTATTGTTTTGTATATTTTGTTGCTTTCCAGTTGGGGGCATAAACATTTTTAATTGTTAGATCTTCTTGTGTGATGGTAGACCCCTGTATTACAATATATTGCCCTTCTCCTTATTTCTTATAGTGTCTGTATTAAAATCTAGTCTGTCTGACACAACTATTCCTCCTGGAGTTTCTTTTGGTGTTCTTTTGCTTGATAGCTATTTCTCCATCACCTTACTTTCAATCTACTGGTGACTTTAGATCTAAAAATGAATTTATTGAATAAGCATACAGATAAATCTTGTGTGTGTGTGTGTGTGTGTGTGTTTCAGCTGTTCTCACACTATGTCTTTTCATTGGAGCATTTCACTTATTTACATTCAAATTATTGATAAATAACTATTCAGTGTCACTTTATTACTTATTTGTCATAGTTTCTGGAAATTATCTCTATTCCTTTCTAGTCCTTATGACTTTTGGTTTTCCTTCGTGTTCAAAGTGTTCTCTTTCATATTACTTGCTGGACTAGTTTAATGGTCACAGATTCCTTCAGTTTTTGTTTGTGTTGTAAACTATTTATCTTCCTTCTATTGTGAATGATAGCCTTGATGAATAGAGTATACTTGGCTGCAATTTGTTTCCTATTCAGTGTGTTGAATATATCATGAAACTCCCTTCTCGCTTGCCATATTTTTATTGAGAGATCTGCAGATAACCTTATTCATCTTCCCTTAAAAAATAGGGACTTCCTTTGCCTTGTCAAACTTAAGATTTTTCTTAATCACTATATATATTTTTTTCAGATTTAACTACAACATGGCTCAGTGTTGGTCTTTTTTTTTAATGGCAGTTTTCTGTGCCTTCTAGATTTGGACATCTGTTTCCTTCCCCAGTTTAGGAAATTTTCAGCTATTATTTCCTCAAATAAACATTCTGCACCCTTTTCCCTCTTTTCCTTTACAACTCTTACAATGCAAATATATAGATGTCACTGAATTCTCTAAGTCTACTCCATAATCCATCATTGTTCTTTCTCCTTTTTTTTCAGCGTCATTATTTTCCATAATTCTAGCTTTTGAAGCACTTATTCATTCCTCTGTTTCTTCAATCCTATTGTCATTACATCCAGTTGGTTTCATATTACATTTATTATATTTCTCATTTCTGTCTGTTTTTTAGGCTCCTTTATCTCTGTGGTAAGTGTCTCCCTGATATCTCTCATACTCTTCTCACAACAAGACAGTTTTCTTATGATTTTGTTTAAAGTTCTCCATCAGGCATATTGTTTATATCTATTTCATTGATCCCTGACTGTGAATGTTTCTTGACCTTTCTTTTGGGATGAATTGCTTCATATTGCCATTTTTTCTAAGTCTCTGTCTTCCGTGTGTTTTAAGAAAGCCTATTGTTCTTCCTGCTTATGAAAGTAATGCTGTGTGAAGATGTTTTACAATGTACAGCGTCTGACACTTCAGTGAGTGTCTCTGATTTGTGTTGCTGGCACTCTGCCTCTATGGTTTGGTTGCTCTACCCCTCAGGTCAATCATCCGCAGTGTTTGCCTGCAGTGAGGAGTGTTTTGACATTGGCCAAAATGTGGTGGGTTTTAACTAGGTATGCTTCTGGTCTGCTTGGTAAATTAAATCTGCTACTTCCACTAGAACTCAAGATTTTCGGAACTCTTTGTCATATAGTGCATGAGGGTCTTTGTGCTGGTCTTCTTAGGAAGAGTTCCACTGCTCTAGTCCTTAGATACATTTATTCAAGAAATGTAGTACCAGCAGAGTGCAGGGGGGTGGGACTTGCTGTAAGCAGGATATGCAGGCAGTGTTGGTCCTGTGCTGTTTAAGGAAATTGAGGGGCATTGGAGGAAAATGGCACCACCCATCTCCTTTTTCTTCCCCAGGAAGGGGAATCCAAGCTTGCTGTTTCCGACAGTACTCCCAGAAGCACAAATAATTTTTCCTCATGCACTCTAGTCAGTTTTCAGAGCACTGTTTTCACATTATAAGCCTCCGTATTACTTGCCTGTGTAGAGCAGCATGGTGAACTTTGGGCTCTATCACAGCTAAGCTTGCTGATTTTTGAAACTCCAAATTTAGTGGTGAGCTATTTCACAGACGTGAGCTGCTCTTCTGGGGGAAGGCCTTGCTGCACTCATACTAATGCAGATTTGACCCAGAGGGGCATTTTCACCAGAGCACAGGGCAATGGGCTTTGGAATAAAGCAGTTTGAACAGCCAGTATTCAGGATAGCAGACCTCAGCAGGTATCTCTGTGCTTATGCTGAGGGGCAGGGAAGGGAAATGTCACCTGCCAGGTTTTCTTCTTATTATTTTTTAATGATTTTATTCATTTATGAGGGGGGGCACAGAGGGAAAGTGAGAGTGAGAAGCAGATTCCCTACTAGGCAGAGCATATGCAGTGCTTGATCCCAGGAACCTGAGATCATGACCCGAGTCAAAGGCAATTGCTTAATCAACTGAACCACCTAGATGCCTGCCTGCCAATTCTTATTTCCTCTGAGAGGCAATTTTTTTTTTCTTTCACAGCTGTGTTCCAAGAAGAACAGCCTTTCCCTGTGCACCTTACTTGATCCTCAGATCTTGACTGCCTTATCCTCAGATATAAGCAGTGCCCTTATTTCTCTAATCCAGCCAAGTAAGGGACCTCTAAACCTCTAATATTTTTTTCTTAACTTTTATTCTGTTATGTTAATCATCATAAAATACATCATTAGTGTTTGATGCAGTGTTCCAAGATTCATTGTTTATGTACAACACCCAGTACGCCTGCAATAAATTTCTAGTCTTTGAGCCCTGCTGGTTGAAAATTTCATGGAAATCAAACCCTCCCATTTGCCAAGCCAGTGGCTTTGGGGAAGTGTTCTCTTTGTGCATATCCTTATGTACTCCACTCACTCTCACCTTTCTCTATGACCAGGGATCCCTCGCCTCTGCAGGACCCATTTATACCCCCCCCCAAAAAAAAACCCCACATCTCCATATTTCTCTCTTCCTCAGTATTGCAGTGGTGCAGTCCTTAGGTCGATTTGTTGGTATTCAGAATGATTTGATATTTTTCTAGCTGTTTTCAAGCGTCAAAAAAAAAAAAAAGCCTAAGGTCCTCCTACTCCACCACCAACTAAGGCTCCACTGGACTTTGCTTTAAAGTCTAGTTTATATGATATAAATATTGCTATTCTGGCTTTACTTTGACATCTGTTTGCATGGTAATTTTTTCCCCATCCCCTCACTTTTAATCTGAAGACACCCATAAGTCTGAAGGGAGTCTCTTGGAGGGAGCATATAGATGGGTCTTGTCTTTTTTTTTTTTTTCAATTCTGACACCATATGTATTTTCTTTGGAGTGTTTAGTCCATTTATATACGAAGTAATTATTGGTAGATCATATTTTCTGCCATTTTATTTCTTACTCAGTCACTGTTTCTGAAGATTTTCTCTGATAACATCTTATCTTTGTCACTTTTGGTCTCTCCTTTCAACTCAAGGAGCCCTTTTAATATTTTCTGCAGGGCTGGTTAAGTGTTCCCAAATTCCTTTAGTCTTTGTTTATATGCAAAACTCTTTATCTCCCTTTCTATTCTGAATGAGAGCTTTCATGGAGAGAGTTATTCTTGAGTGCAGATTTATCCCATCTGGCTCTTCAAATACATCATATCATTCCCTCTGTCCTTCCAAGTATCTGTTGAGAAATCTCCAGATAGCATTATGGGTCTTCTCAACTAAGTTAAGGATTTTGTTGTTGCTGTTGTTTTCCTGCTTTTTAAGATTTTTTTTTCTTTACCACTGTGTTTTGAACATTTCATTACAACAAATCTTGATGTTGGTCTGCTTTTGTTGATTTTGATGGAAGTTCTCTGTATCTCTTGGATCTGGATGTCTGTTTCTTACCCCATATTGGAGAGTTTTACAGCTATTATTTCCTCAAATATACCTTCTGCCCCCTTCTATCTCTCTTTTAGAAATACTATAATATGAATATTATTACTTTATTTTTGAGTCACCAAGTTCCCTAAGTCTATTCTCATATTACATAATTTTTCTCCCTTGTTTGACTTCGTTATTTTCCATTATTTTGTCCTTGATATCAATAACTCATTCCTCTGGTTCTTCCAGCCTCCTGTGCATTGCATCAAGCCTGCTTCCAATTTCATTTATTGCATTGTTAATTCCTGATTGATATATTTTTTTAAAACTCCTTTATTTCTGTGGTATGTATCTTCTTGAAGTTTTCTATTCTTCTTTTCTCAAGCCCAGGGAGTATCTTTATGATTGTTGCTTTAAGCTTTCCTTCAGGTATTTTATCAGTTTCTCGGAGCTCTCTGGGCATTGCCTTACCTTGTTCTTTCATTTGGGATGAATTCCTCCATCTTGTCATTTTCTCTTCCTTCTTTTTTGGGTTAGAAAAGTTGTTGTGTTTCATGCACTGAAAGTAATGGCACTATGAAGAAGAGGTTATGTAGTGTGTAGGGCCTGATGCTTCAGGGAGTTTCTCTTGTGTATGCAGCATACCCTCTGATGTTGTGTTTTGGCTTCTCTGTCAGGCTCATGTTTTCAGAGGCTCTCCTTGCCCACTGTAGGCAGAGTTTGGCTCTTTACCAGAATGTGGTACGTTTTAATCAGTAATGCTCTGGTCTGCTTTGAAATAAGACTTGGTACTACTTCCTTGTGAACTGAGGCACTACAGAGCTCTCATTCCAAGATGTGGTATAGGCAGTGGTCTGTGCTGGTTCTTTTGGGGAGGGACCCACTGCACTGCAACTGAGGCATGTTTGACTGAGAAGGGCAGTCCTGCCATAACACAAGTATATGGCACTTGACGTAAGTAAGTTAGACAACCAAAGTAGGTTTTGTGCTGCTTCAGCAAGTGCTTCTGTGTTTATACTGAGGGGAAGGAGAGGGAAATGGAGCCCACTAGCTCCTTTTCCAAAGACGTGCCTCCTTGAATGTTGCCCTTAGGGGGACATTCATCTCACTTTTCCCCCTAGACGCTCTTCAAATTTCTGTTTCCATGCTTTCTGTCCATGGGATATTTGCCTGCCTTCTCTCCAGGACCAATGCAGTGCGCTCTGGCTCTATCCCAGTCAAGCCTGCTGACAGTTAAAACACCATGCTCTAGGTGAGGCTGGTAGTACAAACTCAAGAAAGTCAGCCCCTCTCATTTTCCAAGCCTATGGCTTTGGGGAACTGTTTTCCTTGTGTGTTCTCTGTTCTCTCTGTTTTATCACCCTTATCTGTGGCCATAGATCCATCCCCTCTGTTGTACCCATGATCCCTTTCTCCCCTAAATCATGTCTCTGTGCTTCTGACCTTCTTTGATGTGGTCTCTTCTCTCCCTTTATTTTTGGAGTTCCTTTAGTGTATCTTCTGGTGTACTTGTGGGTTGTTTAGGATAATTTGATAGTCATCAAGTTTTGTTTGTGAATGAGATGAGCCTAGATCCTGGGACTTTGCCACCATCTTTCTCTTTTTCACTCTTTATTATTGTTGTTAACTGGCTCAATTTTATAACTTATAATCAGTCTGTTTAGAGTTTATTTATTCATTTATTTTTTATTTAATTTAGGAAGATTGTCAATTTCTAGTAATTTATTTATTTCTTCCATGTTGTCCAGTTTGTTAACATAGAATTTTTCTTTTTTAAAAATTAATTTTATTTTATTTTTTCAGTGCTCTAAGATTCATTGTTTATGCACCACACCCAGTGTTCCATGCAATATGTGCCCTCCTTAATACCCACTTCCAAGCCAACCCATCCCTCACCCACCTCCCCTCCAAAACCCTGTGTTAGAGTCCACAGTCTCTTGTGGTTTGTCTCCCTCTCTGATTTAGCCGAATTTACTTTTCCTTTCCTTCTCCTAATGTCCTCCGTGTTATTTTTCATAGTCTCTCTTTTTTTTTAATTTAAGTTCAATTAGCCAACATATAGTACATCATTAGTTTCAGATGTAGAGTTCAATAATTCATCAGTTGTGTATAACACTCAGTGCCCATCACCTCACATGCCCTTCTTAATTGCCAATACCCGGTTACCCGATCCCCCACCTTTCCAAAATCCATCCTCCCTTTCCAAAACCCTCAATTTTTTCCTATATTGAGACTCTCATACTTTTTCTGATTTTTCTCATGCCTCTCTGATTAAGTTTTCCCTCACTTTCCCTATGATCCTCTGTGCCTTTTCTTATATTGCACATTGAGTGAAATTGTAGTATTATTTTAATGCTTTTATATATATGATGCCAATGGTTACTTTCCTCTCTTGTTTCTGACTCTATTTAGGTGGATCTTTTCTAATTATTTTTCTTGATGAATCTGATTAAAGATTTGTCAATTTTGTTTATGTTTCCAAAGAACCAGCTTCTGGTTTCTTGACTTTCTATCTTTCTTTTCTTTCTTTTTTTTAAATTTAAAATTTAAATTTTAAATTTTTTTCCCATTTTCATCTTTAGTATTTCCTTTATTTTATTCACCCTGGGCTATTTTTGTTCTTTTCTTTAGGTGTAAGCCTAGATTGTTTATGTTAGTATTTCCTTGTTTCTTAACATAGGCCTTCATTGCTATATGGTTCCCTTTTAGAGCTGCTTTTGTTGTGTTTCATAGATTTTGGACCACTGTTTTCATTTTCTTCTGTATCTATCTGTCATGTATCATCTATTTATCTATCTATGTCTCATCTATCTTTCTCTCATCTCTCTATCTCTCATCTATCTATCCATCATCTATCACCTATCTATCTATCATCTATCTTAAAATTCTTTTCTGATTGCTTCTTTGAGTCATTTGTTGTTTAGTAACATGTTGTTTACTCTCCATGTGTTTGTATATTTTCCATTATTCTTTCTTGTGACTTATTTCCAGATTCCTACCATTATGATCAGAAGACATACATGGTATGATTTCAGTGTATATAAATTTATTGATGTTCGTTTTTTGCCTAATGCATGATCTATTCTAGAGAATATCCATGTACACTTGAAAGAACGTGTATTCTGTTGTTTCTGAATGGCTTATCCAGGGTATATTTGTTATATCTTTCTGTTGCAATATGTCATTAAGACACCTTTCTTTATTGATTTTCTGCCTGGATAATTTACCCTTTGATGTAAGTGGAGTACTAATGCTCACTTTTATTATGGCATCACCATCAATTTAAATAATTGACTCTATTTTTGTTTGCTTTACATTTTTAGGTATTCCAGTGTTGGATGCCTAGATAGTTCCATGACCCCTTTCGTTATGTAATCTTTCTTTGTCTCTTGTTATAGTCTTTGTTTTAAAGTCTTTCTTTTTTCCCCCTGATGTAAAAATTGAAACCTCATCTTTTCTTTTCTCTCTCTCTTCTATTTGCATGGTGAATATTTTTCCAGCCCTTCAATTTCATTATGTCTGTGTCTTTTGGTCTGAGGTGCATCTTTTTTTTTTTTTTGAGCTAAAAAAACAAGCATAAAGTAGCATTTATTTGCACCTCCCCTTCCAAATGGGAAAGATGAAGAGGACCTTGGAAGAAGTTGTAAAAGGGAATAAATGTGATTGAATTTTTTAAATAGCTGTGTTAATACTAGCAGCAATTTATTAATGAAATTTAAGATAAACAAAAGAAAGTCATTTAGATCATTGATTTTCTAGCTGTCTCTACTACAGTTACATTCAGTCATAGGAGAAAAGTCTTATTCTGTCAAAAAGTAAAATAGAGGTCAAAATTGAACATGAAAACCAAATGCCTGAAATTATTATTTTTTTTAATTTCTTTTCAGAGAATTTCTTTATTTCTTTTCAAAATTTTTAAATTTCTTTATTTCTTTTCAATTTCTTAATTTTATTTCTTTTATTTCTTTTCAGTTTTTATTTGTTTTGTTTATTTTATGTCTTTCTTTTATTTATATTTTTATTTCTATTCAGTACAGAATTCATACTTTTTACACCACAACCAGTGCTCCATCCAATACATGCCCTCCATAACACCCACGACGTGGGTCCCCCAACCTCCCAATCCCCGCTCATTCAAAACCCTCAGGTTGTTTTTCAGAGTCCATAGACTCTCATGGTTAATATCTCCCTTCAATTTCCTTCAATACCCTTCACCTCTTCATCTCCCTATGTCCTCCATGTTATTTGTTATACTCCGGAAATAGGTGAAACAATATGATAATTGACTCTGTCTGCTTGACTTATTTAACTCAGCATAATCTCTTCCAGTCCCGTGCATGTTGATACAAAAGTTGGGTGTTCATCCTTTCTGATGGAGGCATAATACTCCATAGTGTATATGGACCACAAATTCCTTATCCATTCGTCTGATGAAGGGCATCTTGGTTCTTTCCACAGTTTGGCGACCATGGCCATTGTTGCTATAAACATTGTATAGATAGCCCTTCTTTTCACCACATCTGTATCTTTGGGGTAAATACCCAGTAGTGCAATTGCAGGGTCATAGGGAAGCTCTAATTTTAACTTCTTGAGGAATCTCCACACTGTTCTCCAAAGTGGCTGCAACAACTTTCATTCCCACCAACAGTGTAAGAGGGGTCCCCTTTCTCCACATCCTATCCAACACACGTTGTTTCCTGTCTTGCTAATTTTGGCTATTCTAACTGGTGTGAGGTGGTATCTCAATGTGGTTTTCACTCAATGTGCAATATAAGAAAAGGCACAGAGGATCATAGGGAAAGTGAGGGAAAACTTAATCAGAGAGGCATGAGAAAAATCAGAAAAAGTATGAGAGTCTCAATATAGGAAAAAATTGAGGGTTTTGGAAAGGGAGGATGGATTTTGGAAAGGTGGGGGATCGGATAACCGGGTATTGGCAATTAAGAAGGGCATGTGAGGTGATGGGCACTGAGTGTTATACACAACTGATGAATTATTGAACTCTACATCTGAAACTAATGATGTACTATATGTTGGCTAATTGAACTTAAATTAAAAAAAAGAGAGACTATGAAAAATAACACGGAGGACATTAGGAGAAGGAAAGGAAAAGTAAATTCGGCTAAATCAGAGAGGGAGACAAACCACAAGAGACTGTGGACTCTAACACAGGGTTTTGGAGGGGAGGTGGGTGAGGGATGGTTTTAATTTGAATCTCCCTGATGGCTAGTGATGATGAACATTTTTTCATGTGTCGGATAGCCATTTGTATGTCTTCATTGGAGAAGTGTCTGTTCAATCTTCTGCCCATTTTTTGACATGATTATCTGTTTTGTGTGTGTTGATTTTGAGAAGTTCTTTATAGATCCTGGATATCAACCTTTTGTCTGTACTGTCATTTGCAAATATCTTCTCCCATTCCGTGGGTTGCCTCTTTGTTTGATTGACTGTCTCCTTTGCTGTGCAGAAGCTTTTGATCTTGATGAAGTCCCAAAAGTTCATTTTTGCTTTTGTTTCCTTTGCCTTTGGAGACATCTCTTGAAAGAAGTTGCTGTGGCTGATATCAAAGAGGTTACTGCCTATGTTCTCCTCTAGGATTCTGGTGGATTCCTGTGTCACGTTGATGTCCTCTATCCATTTCGGGTTTATCTTTGTGAACGGTGTAAGAGAATGTCGAGTTTCATTCTTTACATATAGCTGTCGAATTTTCTCAGCACCATTTATTGAAGAGACTGTCTTTTTTCCACTGTATATTTTTTCCTACTTTGTTGAAAATTATTTGACCAGAGAGTTGAGGGTCCATATCTGGGCTCTCTACTCTATTCCCCTGGTCTATGTGTCTGTTTTTATGCCAGTACCATGCTGTCTTGGTGATCACAGCTTTGTAGTAAAGCTTGAAATCAGGTAACGTGATGCCACCAGTTTTATTTTGGTTTTTCAACATATCCTTAGCAATTCGTGGTCTCTTCTGATTCCACACAAATTTTAGGATTATTTGCTCCAGCTTTTTGAAAAATACCAGTGGAATTTTGATCGGAATGGCATTAAAAGTATAGATTGCTCTAGGTAGTTGAGACATTTTAACAATGTTTATTCTTCCGATCCAAGAGCTTGGAATGGTCTTCCATCTTTTTGTGTCTTCTTCAATTTCTTTCATGACTGTTCTGTGGTTCCTCGAGTACAGATCCTTTACCTCTTTGGTTAGGTTTATTCCCAGGTATCTTATGGTTCTTGGTGCTATAGTAAATGGAATCGATTCTCTAATTTCCCTTTCCGTATTTTCATTGTTAGTGTATAAGAACGCCACTGATTTCTGTACATTGACTTTGTATCGTGCCATGTTTCTTTATTGCTGTATGAGTTCTAGTAGTTTGGGGGTGGAGTCTTTTGGGTTTTCCATATAAAGTATCATGTCATCTGCGAAGAGAGAGAGTTTGAATTCTCCATTGCCAATTTGGATAACTTTTATTTCTCTTTGTTATCTGATTGCTGTTTCTAGGACTTCTAATACTATGTTGAACAAGAGTGGTGAGAGTGGGCATCATTGTCGTGTTCCTGATCTTAAAGGGAAAGATGAATGATGTGAACTTCTTCCCATTGAGGATGATGCTTACTGTGGATCTTTCATAGATAGATGTTATGAATTTCAGGAATGATCAGGTATCCTTATACTTTGTATCATTTTAATCAGGAACGGATGCTGGATTTTGTCATATGCTTTTTCTGCATCAATTGAAAGGACCATGTGGTTCTTCCCTATTCTCTTATTGATTTGTTCTATCACATTGAATGATTTGCCAATGTTGAACCACCCTTGTAACCCAGGGATGAATCCCACCTGGTCATGGTGATTGATCTTTTTAATGTGCTGTTGGATCCTGTTTGCTAGGATCTTGTTGAGAATCTTAGCATCCATATTCATCAGTGATATTGGTCTGAAATTCTCCTTTTTGGTGTGGTCTTTGCGTGGTTTGGGGATCAGGGTAATACTGGCTTCATAAAAAGAGTCTGGAAGTTTTTCTTCTGCTTCAATTTTTTGTAACAGCTTCAGGAGAATAGGTGTTATTTCCTCCTTAAAAGTTCGGTAGAATTCCCCAGGGAATGCATCAGGTCCTGGGCTTTTGTTTTTTGGGAAGTTTTTGATCATTGCTTCAATCTCGTTACTAGATATCGGTCTACTCAGGTTATCAATTTCTTCCTGGTTCAATTTTGGGAGTTTATATTTTTCCAGAAATGCCTCTAAGTTTCTTAACTTATTGGCATATAACTGTTGATAATAGCTTCTGATGATTGTTTCTACTTCCTTGGTGTTAGTTGTGATCTCTCCCTTTTCATTCCTAATTTTATTAATTTGAGCTTTCTCTCTTTTCTTTTGGCTTAGTGTCGCCAATGGTTTATTGATCTTATTGGTTCTTTCAGAAAACCAGCTTCTAGTTTCATTGATATGTTCTACTGTATCTCCAGTTTCTACCTAATTGATCTCTGCTCTAATCTTGATTATTTCCCTTCTTGTGTGGGGAGTTTGTTTAATTGTTGTTGATTCTCCATTTCTTTAAAGTGTAGAGACAGCTGTTGTATTCTGGATTTACATATTAGATCATCCCCACGCCAGCAGACCTGGGATGCACTCCACCCCCTTCCCTGAGAGAGGCATGTGCAGGCAGGGAAATTCTGAGCGCTCCCAACCCGATTCAGCAGGAAAATCTGAGGTGTGATCGCTGCTTGGAACCTCTTCGGCGGTCTGGAGCTGCCCAGACAACCACCGCTGTTGTGGTTTTGAGTACAAGCAGGACACACAGGTGTCCCCAGAGACCGCATCTGGGAACCTGCTCTGCATCACCCAGAGGGGAATGGACTGGTGTTTCTCTCTGAGAGGGAGGTCTGGGTGCAGTTTGCTTTCGTCTAAACCTCCAAGAACCACTGGGAGCTGCCAAGGGGAGAGAAAATAAACGAACAGACATAAAAACCTCCGGAGAACAAAAACCTGAAGAGCCGGTTTCCACAGAGCCCTCCCCCTTGAGGGGGCGGGAGGACATAACTCAGGAAACACTGCCTGACAACCCACACAGCAGGCCCCTCCCCCAGAAAGCCAATAGGGGGAAAAAAAAACAATAAAAACAAAACGGAGAAGAGAACAATCACTACTACTTCATAGATACAACGTTTAATTTTTAATTCGTTCCCACTATTCTGGTTCATTTTTTAATTTTTTTTCTTTTTTTAATTTTTTTTACTTTTTATAGATATTTTTAAGCCTATTTACCATCACAGTGATATGTCAAGTACATCAAATTTCATAATAACCTTTTGATCTGAACTTTTTGATATGTATACCCATGTTTTTCTTTTGCTTTTCTATTTTTTTATTTTTTAAAAAAATTTACTTTAGTTTAGTTTAGTTCATTCTTTCCTTTATTTTTATTTGCTAATATTCATATAGATTTAAACTTCAAGGTAATCCCCTTTCCCCAATCAATGATACCCCTATAGGTAAACCAATTTTTAATCCCCTGTCATCTTAGGAAAGTTGTGTCCTTAAAAAGGATATCAAGATGCATCCAGGAAGAATCAAGATAACCTTCCTCACCCACACTGAGAATTTACAATCACGCTCCCATCTTTTTCTCCTCCCAGTATTTCTGTATATTTGTGTTTGTCCTGGTAGTATATAAATCTTATAATTGGGGTTCTTTTTGACAAAGTTCTTTTTTTGTTTGTCTGTTTGTTTCTTTGTTTTGATTCTACCTATATATGTATATATGTTTTTCTTCTCTTGTCATATACTTTTATCAGTCTTTTCTGTTTGTTTGTTTTTCATTGTATACTTCACAAACGTTACCTTGGGGCCCATTTGGGCTGAGCCTTCTCTTTTATCCTTCTTTCTTTTTCCTGTATCTCTCTCTCTCTTTTTTTTTCTTGTTTCTCTCTTTCTTTTTTTCTTTCATTTGGGCGGGGTCCTGATTGCTCAGAAGCGTTCCAGGGTGCACCTTCACTGCACCAAGGTCGATATATCCAGCTACATCCGTTCAGCCATCTCTCACCAAAATGATTAGGAGGAGGAATGCCCAGCAGAAGAAAAATTCAGAGGATGGGACCTCTGCAACAGAGCTAATGGCTACCAACATAGACATTATATCGGAAAGGAAATTCAGGCTAACTAGTATCCAGGCAATAGCTAGGTTGGAAAAAGCCTTGGATGACCAAACAGAATTGATTAGGGCAAAACTGAGAGCCACCATTGATGATGTTCACAGTATTAGGGCAGAACTGAAAGCCACCAGGGATGATGTTTACAAGGCTCTCAATGAGTTCAAATCTAATCTAAATTCTATAAAACCTAGGTTAACTGAGACAGAAGATAGAATTAGTGCTCTGGAGGACAAACAGATAGAGAGAAAGGATCAGGAAGAAGCCTGGAATAACCAGCTTAGAAGCCACGAAAATAGAATCAGAGAAATAAATAATGCCATGAAATGTTCCAACATCAGAATTATTGGAATCCCTGAAGGGGAGGAGAAAGAAAGAAATCTAGAAGATATAGTGGAACACGTTCTCCCTGAAAATTTTCCGAATATCACAAATGGAAACAGCATTCATATACTAGAGGCAGAAAGATCCCCCCACCATGATTTTAGATTCTCGAAACACCTTGAGACACCTGATAATAAGAATGAGGAATTATGATTCTAGAGAAACTCTCTTGAAGGCAGCTAGGACAAAGAAGCTCCTTACGTACATAGGAAAGCCCATCAGAATAACGTCAGACCTGTCCACAGCAACCTGGCAAGCCAGAAAGGTCTGGCAAGATATATTCAGGGCACTAAATGAGAAAAACTTGCAGCCAAGAATATTTTATCCAGCAAGACTGACATTTAAAATAGATGGAGAGATAAAGAGTTTCCACGACACGCAAGGCTTAAAAGAGTATGAGATCACCAAGCCGACACTGCAAGAAATATTAACGGGGTTTTATAAAAGAAGACAGATCCTAAGAATATCATTGAACAGAAATATAGAGACAATCTACAGAAAGAAAGACTTCAAAGGTAATATGATGTCAATAAAAACGTATCTATCAATAATCACTCTCAATGTGAATGGCCTAAATGCGCCCATAAAATGATACAGGGTTGCAGATTGGATAAAACAACAGGACCCATCCATATATTGTCTACAGAAGACCCATTTTGAACCTAAGGGTA
The DNA here is from genome assembly GCA_004024625.1 of Mellivora capensis. Lineage (NCBI taxonomy): Eukaryota > Metazoa > Chordata > Mammalia > Carnivora > Mustelidae > Mellivora > Mellivora capensis. Next base: position 21,087 of record PISX010013719.1, on the reverse strand, counting down.
CAGGCAAATTGAAAGTGAAGGGATGGAGAAATATCTTTCATGCCAATTGGCCTCAAAACAAGGCCGGGTAGAGGAGACAAGATGGCGGGGAAGTAGGAGGAGGCTCCTTTTCAACCTTTCCCCTAAAGTGAGCTGATTAGCTACCAAGGAACTCTAATCGCCCATGAAATCAGCCTGATATTAGAATTCTACACGTCTGGATCTCTACAGGGGCAGAAGACACCAGTGGCAGGTAAAGGGGAGTGGGAAAATCGGACTGGTATTGGAAGATAAACAAAAGGGGGAGGGAGCCACCAGATGCGATCCATTGGAAGGTAATACCCCAATAAGAGAGCACCCTGTGACTGGGGAACAGCATTTACTTGGAGTCTACTTGAAAGCACTCAAAAAGAGCAAAGGATCGCTGGGGGAAATTGAGGGAATTGGGGCTGTTAGGGACAGGGGCAAAGTCCCTGGACTTGGGCCAACTAAACTGACGCTGAGCCAGAGAGAGTGCGATGGTGGAACCAGTTCTTGGTCCCCGAGCCGCCAGCGCGCCAGAGAACGCCTGGGCTCCAGTGAGGAGCTGGGAGCGTCGCCAGCTGGCAGAAACATAGCCTTTTTGCACCCTACCATGCGAGTGCCTCGCCATGCTACCAGAGTCTGAGAGGCTCATGCCCCACAGTTTCTCTTGAGAGAGGTTCCAGCAGGCACCAGCCCAGAGCTCTCAAGGCTCTTGGCACTCTCCGGAGATGCAAGCTCCCACACTCCCCCCTCAGAGAAGTGCGTGCAGGCACCAGCCCGATGCTCTCGGCCCTCTCAGACCTGGAAAGACCAGGCACTCCCAGCCTGGGCCAGCGGAAAAATCTCAGTGTGCGATCGCTGCTTGGAACCTCTCTGGTGGACCAAGCTGCCCAGACAGCCACTGCTGTCCTGATTTTGGGTACAAGCAGGAGTTCCTGTGTCCCCAGTGACCACTATTGGGAACTTGCTCTGCCAGCGGCCAAGGGAGAACTTATGTGCTCAGCAGCACCCAGAGGGGAGCAGACTGAGGCTTCTCTCTGAGAGGGAGGTCTGGGTGCAGTTTGCTTTCCTCTAAACTTCCAAAAACCATCAAGAGCTGCCAAGGGGAGAGAAAACAAATGAACAAACATAAAAACCTCCAGAGAACAAAAGCCTGAAAAAACAGTTTCCTCAGAGCCCAACCCCTTGAGGGGGGCGGAAGGACTTAACTCAGGGAACACTGCCTGAAAACCCATGCAGCAGGCCCCTCCCCCAGAAAACCAACCAGGAAAAAAAAAAGAGAGAGAGAGAGAGAAAAAAAATACAACAAAAGGACAATGGCCACTACTTCATAGGTACAACTTTTATGTTTAATTCGTTCCCACTATCCTAGTTCATTCTTTTTTAAAATATAGATATTTTTTAACCTATTTACCATCACAGTAAGATGACCAGTACATCAAATTTCATAATAACCTTTTAACCTGAACTTTTTGTTACATATACCCGTGTCTTACTTTTGCTTTCCTATTTTGTAATTTCTTTTAAATTTTAGCTTAGTTTAGTTTAGTTTATTCCCTTTTAGTTTTTTTTTTATTTTTTAATATTCATATAGAGTTAAACTTAAAGGTAATCCCCTTTCCCCAATCAATGCTACCCCTATAGGTAAACCAATTTTTAATCCCCCTTTATCTTAGGAAAGCTGAGTCCTTTAACAAAGATATCAGGATACATCCAGGAAGAATCAAAATAAACTTCCTCGCCCACACTGAGAATTTATAACCACTCTCTCATCTTTTTCTCCCACCAATGTTTCTTTGAATTAGTGTTTGTCCTGAGAGTATATAAATCTTATACTTGGGGTTCTTTTGCACGAGGTACTTTTCTTTGTTTTTTTTTTGGGGGGGGGGCTTTAATATATATATATATATTTTTCTTTCTCTTGTCATATACTTTTATCAGTCTTTTTGTTTGTATACTTCATAAATCTTACCTTGGGGCCCATTTGGGCTGAGACTTCTCTTTTATCTTTCCTTTTTTTTCCTGTCTCTCTTTCTCTCTCTCTCTCTTTTTTTCTTTTGTCTTTCATTTGAGTGGGGACTCCTGATTGCTCAGAAGCGTTCGAGGGTGCACCTTGACTCCACCACGGTCGATACATCCAGCTACATCCATTCAGCCATCTCTCACCAAAATGACTAGGAGAAGGAATGCCCAATAGAAGAAAAATTCAGAAGATGGGCCTTCTGCAACAGAGCTAATGGCTACTAACATAGACAATATGTTGGGAATTCAGGCTAACAATTACCCAGGCAATAGCTAGGTTGAAAAAGCCATGGATGACCAAATGGAATTGATTAAGACAGCACTGAGAGCCACCAGGGATGATGTTCACAAGGCTCTCAATGTGTTCCAATCAAATCTAAATCCTCTAAAAGCTAGGGTAACTGAGACAGAAGATAGAATTAGTGATCTGGAGGACAAACAGATAGAGAGAAAGGATCAGGAGAAAGCCTGGAACAAATAGCTTAGAAGCCACAAAAACAGAATCAGGGAAATAAATGATGCCATGAAACGCTCCAATGTCAGAATTATTGGAATCTCTGAAGGGGAGGAGAAAGAAAGAAGTCTAGAAGATATAGTGGAACACGCTATCCAAGAAAATTTTCCCAATATCTTGAATGGAACCAGCATTCATGTACTAGAGGCAGAACGGTTTCCCCCCAAGATTATAGATTCTCGAAAGACCTTGAGACACCTCAGAGCAAGAATGAAGAATTATAATTGTAAGCAAGCCCTCTTGAAGGCAACTAGGACAGAGAAGGTCCTTACATACAGAAGAAAGCCCATCAGAATAATGTCAGACCTGTCCACAGCAACCTGGCAAGCCAGAAAGGGCTGGCAAAATTTATTAAGGGCACAAAATGAGAAGAACATGCAACCAAGAATACTTTATCCAGCAAGACTGACATTCAAAATGGATGGAGAGATAAAGAGTTTCCAAGACCTGCAAGGCTTAAAAGAGTATGCGACCACCAAGCAGACAGTGCAGTAAATATTAAGGGGGGTTCTATAAAAGAGGAAAAATCCTAAGAATATCACTGAACAGAAATATAGAGACAATCTACAGAAAGAAAGACTTCAAAGGTAACACGATGTCAATAAAAACGTATCTATCAATAATCACTCTCAATGTGAATGGCCTAAATTCACGCATAAAAAGGCACAGGGTTGCAGATTGGATAAAATGACAGGACCCATCCATATGTTGTCTACAAGAGACCCATTTTGAACCTAAGGATACACCCAGATTGAAAGTGAAGGGATGGAGAAGCATCTTTCATGCCCATGGGCCTCAAAAGAAGGCTGGAGTAGTGATTCTCATATCAGATAAATTAGACTTTAAAGTAAAGACTGTAGTCAGAGATATGGAAGGACACTACATCATTCCTAAATGGACGATCCACCAAGATGATCTAATATTGTAAATATCTATGCCCCCATGCTAGTACACGTGGGGACTGCAAAAAGGCTGTTTCTGCTGTGTGAGGGTCGCAGCCCCTCCCGCTTGCCAAGTGCCCTTAGGAGGTCTCCTCGTGGCTAAGGGATCAAGACCTGGTTTCTCCGCTGCACTCTCTCTGGCTCAGCACCAAGGTTGCCTGTCCTCGGTGGGGGACTTAAGCCCCTGTCCCTAACCATTCCAATTCCCACAATTTAACCCCATGATCCTTCGCTCTTTTTGAGTGCTTTCTACCAGACTCCAAGTTAATGCTGGTCCCAGTAGCAGGGCACTCATGTATTGGGGTATTACTTTCCAATGGGTCGATTCTGGTGGCTCCCTCCCCCTTTTGTTTATTTTCCGATCCCAGTCTGACTTTCCCACTCCACTTTACCTGCCCACTGGCGTCTTCTACCCCTCTAGGGATCCAGACGTGTAGAATTCTGATCTCAGGCTGTTTTCATGGGTGATCGGAGTTCCTTGGTAAGTCATCAGCTCACTTTAGGGGACAGGTTGAAACAAGGCCTCCCCCTAGTTCCCTGCCATCTTGTCCCGCCCTTGAGCAGCTCTATTTTTTACATCCGGAGGAACCTCCATACTACTTGCCAGTGTGACTGTACAACCTTCAATTCCCACCAAGAGTGCAAGAAGGTTCCACTTTCTCTACATCCTCACCAACATTTGCTTTCCATGTCTTGTTAATTTTAGCCATTGTAACTGGTGTAAGGTGGTATCTCATTGTGGTTTTTATTTCCCTGATGGCTAGTGATGTTGAGTATTTTTTCATGAGTCTGTTGGCCATTTTTATGTCTTTTTGGATAATTGTTTATTAATGTCTTCTGCCAATTTCTTGACTTGATTCTTTGTGGTTTTTTTGGATATTGTGTTTAGGAAATTCTTTATAGATCTTAGATATCAGCCCTTTATTTTTAATCTCATTTTCAAATATCTTCTCCCATTCTGAGGGCTGCCTTATAGTTTTGTTGATGTTTCCTTTGGTGTGTGAATCTTTATCTTGATGAAGTCCCAAAAGTTCATTTCCACTTTTGTTTCCCTTGTCTTTAGAGACATGTCTTGCATGAAGTTGGTGTGTCCAAGGTGAAAGATGTTACTGCCTTTGTACTGTTCTAGGATTTTGATGGATTCCTGTCTCAAACTGAGGTCTTTCATCCATTTTAAGTTTATCTTTGTGTATGGTTTAAGAGAGTTTCACTCCTCTGCATGTGGCTGTCCAATTATCCCAACCCTATTTGTTGAAGAGACTCTTTTTTCCAATGAAAAATCCTTCCTGATTTGTCAATTAATTGACCACAAAGTTGATGGTCCACTTAAGGCTCTCTATTCTGTTACATTGTTCTATGTGTCTGTTTGTGTGCCAGCACTAAAGTGTCTTAATGATCCCAACTTTGTAATATCAGGCACTGTGTTGCCACCAGCTTTGGTTTTCTTTTTCAACATTCCTCTGGCCATTCAGGGTCTTTTTCTTGTTCCATACACATTTTAGGATTGTTTGTTCCACTTATGTGAAAAAATCTCAGTGGTATTTTGATAGGGATTGCTTTGAATGTGTAGATTGTTCTGGGAAGCATAGATATTTTAACAATGTTTATTCTTCTAATCCATGATCATGGAAAGTTTTTTCATCTCTTTGTGTCTCCCTCAATTTCTTTCATAAGTGTTCTCTAGTTCTTAGAGTGCAGCTCTTTACCTCATTTGTTAGGTTTATTCCTAGGTACCTTATGGATGTTGCAATTGTAAATCAGATCAACTCCTTTTTTTCTATTTCTTTATTCATATTGTTAGTATATAGAAGTCCAACTCATTTATGTGCATTGATTTGTATCCTGCCACATTGCTGAATTATTGTATGAATTTTAGAAATATTTTTTGTGGAAACTTTTGGGTTTTCCATATTAAGTATTATATCATCTCTGAATAGAGAGAGTTTGACTTCTTCTTTGTCAATTCAAATAACATTCATTTCTTTTTGTTTTCTGCTGCGGCTAGGAATTCTAGTACTATGTTGAACAATAGCCGTGAGTGGGGATCCTTGTCATGTTCCTGACCTTAAGGGAAAGTTCTCAGCTTTTCTACACTTAGAATACCTCACTGAGATATTGGGTGTAGCCATTTCATAGACCGCTTTTATGACATTGATGTGTGTTCCCTTTACCCCTATATTCTGAAATGTCAATGAAGAAAGGATGCTGTATTTTGTCAAATGTGTTTTCTGCATCAGTTGAGAGGATCATGTGGATCTTGTCCTTGCTTTTAGTAATGTGATGTATCACATTGATTGATTGATTTGTAAATGTTAAACCATCCTTACAACCCAGGAATAAATCTCACTTTCTTGTAGTGAATAACCCTCCTACTGTTCTACTGGATCCTATGGCTAGGATATTGTTAATTATTTTGACATCCATGTTCATCAGGAATTTTGGTCTCTAGTTCTCTGTTTTGATAGGATCTTTGTCTTACTTTGTGATCAAAATAATGCTGGCCACATAGAAGAATTTTGGAAGTTTCCCTTCTGTTTCTATTTTTTGAAAAGCTTCTGTAGAATAAGTATCATTTCTTCTTTAAATGATTGGCTGAATTCCCCTGGGGATCCACCTGTCTGTCGACCCTTGTTTTTGGGGAGGTTTTTGATTATTGCTTCTATTTCCTTGCTGGTTATTTGTCTATTCAGATGGTCTCTTTCTTCCTATTTAAGTTTTGGTAGTTTATAACTTTTCAGGAATGGATCCTTTTCTTCCAGATTGCCTAAATTGTTGGCATATAGTTGCTCATAATATGTTCATAAAATTGTTTACATTTCATTGCTGTTTGTTGTGATCTCTCCCTATTCATGGTTTTATTAATGTGGGTCCTTTCATTTATCTTTTGGAAAAATCTGGCCAGAGATTTATTGATCTTATTAATTCTCTGAATGAACCAGCTTCTAGTTTTAGTCATCCATTTTACTGTAATTCTGGTTTCTGTTTCATTGATTTCAGCTCTAATCTTTATTTGTCTCTTCTGATCAGTTGAGGCTTTATTTGCTGTTCTTTCTCCAGGTCCTTCAAATTTAAGTGTAGCTTGTGCATTTGGATTTTTCTATTTTTCTTTTATTATTAAAATGTACTTCCCTCTTAGAACAGCCTTTGTCATATCCCATAGCTTTTGAACTGTGTTTTCATTCTCAATAGTTTCCATAATTTTTTAAAAATTTGTCATTAATTTCCTGGTTGATCCATTCATTCTATAGCAGGATACTCATTAACCTCCAAGTGTTTGATTTCCTTCCAAATTTCCTCTTGTGATTGAGTTCAAGTTTCAAAATATTGTGTCCTGCAAATATGCCAGCAATAATCTCAATCTTTTGGTATCAGTTAAGACCTAATTTGTAGCCCACTATGTGACCTATTCTGGAGAAACTTTCCTGTACACTTGAAAAGAATGAGTGTTCTGTTGACTTAAGATGGGATGTTGCTTATATATTTTTATCTCTCTTTCCATTCTTTTTTTTTTAAAGATTTTATTTATTTATTTGACAGACGGAGATCACAGAGAAGCAGGCAGAGAGAGAAGAGGAAGCAGGCTCCCTGCTGAGCAGAGAGCCCGATGCGGGGCTCGATCCCAGGACCCTGGGATCACAACCTGAGCCGAAGGCAGAGGCTTAACCCACTGAGCTACCCAGGCGCCGCCTCTCTTTCCATTCTAAATCACCTCACTAGATAAGGAATTCTTGGCAGCATGTTTTTCTCATTTAATACCCTAAATATATTTTGCCCTTTATGGCCTGTTTTCTGTGAACAGGTCTTATGCTATTCTGATGTTTCTCCCTCTGTACATAAGAAACCTTCTGTCTAAAACAGCTTTCAGTATTGTTTCTTTTTCCCTAAAATTTGCAAACTTTACAATTATACGTTGAGATGTTGATCTATTTTTATTGATTTTGGGAGCAGTTCTTGCTGTGTCTTGGACATGAATGCTTGTTTCCTGCCCCAGATTAGGGACGTTCCCAACTATGATTTGCTCAAATATATCTTCTGGCCCTCTTACCTCCCCTTCAGAAACCTCAATATCTTTGACATGTTTTTCTCTTCAGAGAATCATTAAATTCTTGAAGGCTTTCTTCATAGGTTATTAATTGTCTTTCTCTCTTTTCCTCAACCTCTTTTATTTCCATCAGCCTGTCTTTTAGATTACTTTTTCTCTCTTCTGCCTCATTAACCCTACCTGTTAGCACATCCAATTTAGACTGTATCTGAGTTATAGCATCAAGTTTGGACTGATTAGATCTCTTTTCTGACTTAGTTTCTCCACTGTATTATTTTTTTAGTCCAACTATTGACTTTTTAATTACTATACTGAATTTCATCTCTGACATCTTGCTTATATCCATAATGATTATCTCTGTGGCAGAGAACATTGCCTCTGGTTCTTTTCTTTGTTGTTAATTCCTCTTTCTAGTCATTTTTCCCAGAGAATAATGGGTGAAGGTGAGCAGAGTCAAAAATATCAACAACAACATGAGCAAAATCACCCTAGAGAAATCCAAGGTGGTCATAAAGCAAAGCAGAAAAGCAAACAAAAAGCAAAACAGAACAAACAAGAAAAATGGAGAAAAAGAAATCGTGCGTGGGAGGGAGAAGAGACTATAACCTCTCAGGGTGGACAAAGCAGGGTGATCCACTTATTCCTGAGTTTTGTTCTGTGTGTTAGAAGATTTTAACTTCCATAATTACTAAGAAAGCAAAATTTATCTATATACAAAAATAAAACTGAATAGAGTGTAAAAATGACTAAAATGAATCATATATCTATGAAATATAGATGTAAAAAATAAAAGTTAAAAAGCGACTTAAAAGCAGAAGTTGGTAAAATAAGAAACTAGTTGAAATGGGAAAAAGGTTAAAAAAATGGAAAATTTAGATTGAAACATACACACACACACACACACACACACACACACACACACACACACACCACGTTCAATATACTATTCCCCTGGCATTGGAGGTTTAGAGTCTTGGATCCATAAACCAGTTGTCCTCCTGCTCCTCCAGTCAGTCTTCTGGAGGCATCTATTATGCTTCTTCTCAGATATCTTTGCATGGGTAGAGTTGCCTCACCCCTTGCCAGGGGGTTAGGCCCAATGTAAGCTGGTCTTCTGTGTGGCTTTTTTTTTCCTTGAGGCTTTCTTGGCTCCTTAGAGAAATAGAATAAAAATGGCTATGCTCTGTTCTCTGGCCCCAGAGCTAAAAGTTTGAGGTTCCCCCCTCTTCAATATACCCTATGGGACAAACAGTCTTCACTTTTGTGTTTGCCAAACTCTATAGACTGTTGTGCATGTCCACTGCAATCCTCCCAGGGGAGATCCAAGGAACCATGTCACTGCCCTTTGTGTGTCCAGGAACTGAGAGTGGTTGCAAGTTTCTGTGTGTACCTGCTCCACTGCTTCTAGGGGACAGCTGGTTGTCACCTTACTGTCCTTTCTGGGGTCAGCACCTTGAGAGCTGCCATAGGTACAGCCATTTTCCCCTCCTGGGATATTGTAAATGGTCTGCAAGGTCCAGTCCTTTTCTGGGTGCTCTGGCAGAGAGCAGTCATCAGCCTGGTCTGGCTCATGGTTTATGAGGAGCGAAGCTGGGAATCCTCTCTTTAACTCACTGACCATAACTAGTTTCCCCACTTCCATGCAGCTTTGGTGGTAATAAACTCATTTATTATTTGTGAAACTATTTATATCTCCTTCATATCTGAGCAATAATATTAATGTGTAGATATATTTGCTTATAGGTTTATTTTTTTTTCTTTAGTACTTTCAATATATCATGCCACTTTCACATGGCCTGCAAAGTTTCTACTCAAAGATCAGCTCACTGCCTTATAGGTTTTCTCCTATAGACTCCTTTTTGTTTCTCCCTTACTGCTTTAAACAAGTATCTTTATAACACTTTAGATTTTATTTACTTATTTTTTAAAGATTTTATTTCTTTATTTGAGAGAGAGAGAGAGAGACAATGAAAGAGAGAGAGACCATGAGAGGGGAAAGATCAAAGGGAGAAGCAGAATCCCCACTGAGCAGGGATGCCGATGAGGGACTCAATCCTGGGATTCCAGGATCATGACCTGAGCCAAAGACAGTTGGTTAACCAACTGAACCACCCAAGTACCTCCAATATTTTACATTTTAATTATTGTATTTTATAATGTGGATCACCTTGGAGTCATCTAGTTTGGAAGGTGCTCTGTGCTTCTTGGAGTTGGATGTCTATTTCCTTCCTTAAATTATGTTTTTCCAGATATTAATTCAACTAAATTTTCTACCCCTTTCTCTCTGGCTTCTTTGAGATCTCTATAATGTGATTGTTTGGTTGCTTCATATTTTCCAAAATATCGCTTTATTTATCCTCATTAAAAAAATTAGTTTCACTTTTTGTTATTCAACTTATGTTTCCATGTTGGGGTTAATGTAGATCATGAAATCAGTCATAATACCTGGCTTGCTAAAATGTAACATGGAGGCCTGAGGTCAGGGAAGTTTTCCGAGAATGGTGTAGCTCTTTGGAATGCTGAAGTCTGTGCGACCACTCTGCCATTGGAATGCCATGGGGATCTGCCATCCCTGAAGCTTTCTTAGACCAAACAAGCTGCCGGGTTGCCTAAGATGTATGCATTGTCCTTTGGCTATGTTTATGAGAACTCAAAGAACACACAGATTAGCATACCATGTATTTCCTGAAATTAGATCCTCCTAGTTCCAGTAAAAGCCTTTATCACATAACACATGTTTGAGAAACAGTGATAAGGATTTGTGATTGTCCTGAAGGAACAATAAAAGTGGAGCCAAGAAGAGTAAAGGGTCTTCATCTCTGAGCATTGAACCCCTTGCCTTCTCCTCTCTTTCATACTAGAGTTCAGAATAATCTTTCATCTATCATTTCAGGAACTGCTGGCCATTCCCAGCATTTCCATTGGCCTGTTTTCCAGATCAGTATATACATTTACATCCTCTAATCCACTGTGTGCTTTATATTTCTTTATTGTATTATATGATTTTGATTGGTTATTTTTAATATTTTCTCTGTGTTTATTGAAATTCTTTTTTTAATATATTTTTATTTCTTTTCAGTGTAACAGTATCCATTATTTTTGCACCACACCCAGTGCTCCATACAATACGTACCCTCCCTAAAACCCACCACCAGGCTCCCCTAACCTACCATCCCCCGCCCCTTTAAAACCCCTCAGGTTGTTTCTCAGAGTCCATAGTCTCTCAAGGTTCACCTCTCCTTCCAATTTCCCTCAACTCCCTTCTCCTCTCCATCTCCCCATGTCCTCCATGTTATTTGTTATGCTCCACAAATAAGTGAAACCATATGATAATTAACTCTCTCTGTTTGACTTATTTCACACAGCATAATCTCTTCCAGTCCCGTCCATGTTGCTACAAAAGTTGGTTATTCATCCTTTCGAATGGAGGCATAATACTCCATAGTGTATATGGATCACATCTTCCTCATCTATTCGTCTGTTGAAGGGCATCGTGGTTCTTTCCACAATTTGGCAACCGTAGCCATTGCTGTTAAAAACATTGGGGTACAAATAGCCCTTCTTTTCACTACTTCTGTATCTTTGGGGTAAATACCAAGCAGTGCAATTGCGGGATCATAGGGAAGCTCAATTTTTAATTTCTTGAGGAACCTCCACACTGTTCTCCAAAGTGTCTGCACCAATGTGCATTCCCAACAGCAGTGTAAGAGGGATCCCTTTTCTCCACATCCTTTCCAACAAACGTTGTTTCCTGTCTTGCTAATTTTGGCCATTCTAACTGGTGTGAGGTGGTATCTCAATGTGGTTTTAATTTGAATCTCCCTGATGGCTCGTGATGATAAATGGTTTTTCTCATGTGTCTTATAGCCATTTGTATGTCTTCATTGGAGAAGTGTCTGTTCATGTCTTCTGCCCATTTTTTGACATGATTATCTGTTTTGTGTGTGTTGAGTTTGAGAAGTTCTTTATAGATTCTGGATAGCAAACTTTTGTCTGTACTGTCATTTGCAAATATCTTCTCCCATTCCGTGGGTTGCCTCTTTATTTTGTTGACCCTTTGAGGCCCATGTGGTTCTTCTCTCTTCTGTTATTGATTTGTTCTATCACATTGATTTACTTGCAAATGTTGAACCACCCTTGTAAGCCAGGGATGAATCCCACGGTCATAGTGAATAATATTTTTAATGTGCTGTTGGATCCTATTTGCTAGGATCTTGTTGAGAATCTTAGCATCCATATTCATTAGTGATATTGGTCTGAAATTCTCCTTTTCGGTGTGGTCGTTGCCTGGTATGGGGATCAGGGTAATGCTGGCTTCATAAAAAGTCCAGAAGTTTTCCTTCTGCTTCAATTTTTGAAACAACTTCAGGAGAATAGATGTTATTTCTTCTTTAAAAGTTTGGTAGAATTCCCCAGGGAATACATCAGGACCTGCGCTCTTGTTTTTTTTGGGAGGTTTTTGATCATTGCTTCAATCTCGTTACTAGATATCAGTCTATTCAGGTTGTCACTTTCTTCCTGGTTCAATTTTGAGAGTTTATAGTTTTCCAGGAATGCATCCATTTCATCTAGGTTGCTTAGTTTATTGGCATATACCTGTTGATAACAACTTCTGATGATTGTTTCTACTTCCTTGGTGTTAGTTGTGATCTCTCCCTTTTCATTCATAATTTTATTATTTTTTTAATTTTTTAATTTCTTTTCAGCATAACAGAATTCATAGTTTTACACCACACCCAGTGCTCCATGCACTGCGTGCCTTCCACATAATTTTATTAATTTGAGCTTTCTCTCTTTTATTTTGAAATAGTGTGGACAATGGTTTATCAATCTTAATGATTCGTTCAAAAAACCAGCTTCTAGATTCATTGATACATTCTACTGTATCGCTAGTTTCTACCTCATTCATCTTTGCTCTAATCTTGATTATTTCCCTTCTTATGTGCGGAGTTGGTTTGATTTGTTTTGATTCTCCAGTTCTTTAAGGTGTAGAGACAGCTGCTGTATTCTGGATTTTTCAATTTTTTTTTGAGGGAGGCTTGAATGGCTATGTATTTCCTCCTTTGGACCGCCTTTGCTGTATCCCATAGGTTTTGGCCCGACGTGTCTTCATTCTCATTGGTTTCCATGAATTGTTTAAGTTCATCTTTGATCTCTTGGTTGATCCAAGCATTCTTAAGCAAGTTGGTCTTTAGTTTCCAGGTGTTTGTGTTCCTTCCAAACTTTTCCTTGTGATTGAGCTCCAGTTTCAAAGCGTTGCAATCTGAGAATATGAAGGGAATAATCTCAGTCTTTTGGTATCGGTTGAGTCCTGATTTCTGACCCATTATGTGGTCTATTCTGGAGAAGGTTCCATGTGCACTTGAGAAGAATGAGTATTCTGTTGTTTTATGGTGGAATGTTCTCTATATATCTATGAGGTCTATTTGGTCCAATATTTCATTCAATGCTTTTGTTTATCTTTATTCTTTATTGATTTTCTGCATGGATGATCTGTCTATTACTGAGAGAGGCGTGTTGAGATCTCATACTATAAGTGTATTCATATCTATATGACTCTTTATCTTGATTAATAGTTTTCTTATGTAATTGCCTGCTCCCATATTGGGGGTATAGATATTTACAATGGTTAGATCTTCTTGGTGGATAGTCCCTTTAAGAATGATGTAGTGTCCTTCTGTATCTCTGACTACAGTCTTAGTTTAAAATCTAATTTATCTGATATGAGAATCACTACCCTGGCCTTCTTTTGAGGCCCATTGGCATGAAAGATGTTTCTCTGTCCCTTCACTTTCAATTTGGTGTTTCCTTAGGTTCGAAATGGGTCTCCTGTAGAAAACATATGGATGGGTGCTGTCGTTTTATTCAATCTGCAACCCTGTGTCATTTTATGGGTACATTTAGGCCATTCACATTGAGAATGATTACTGATAAGTACGTTTTTATTGACATCGTGTTACCTTTGAAGTCTTTCTTTCTGTAGATTGTCTCTATATTTTGTTCAATGATATTCTTAGGATTTTTCCTCTTCTATAGAACCCCCTTAATATTTCCTGCACTGTCTGCTTGGTGGTCGCATACTCTTTTAAGCCTTGCAGGTCTTGGAAACTCTTTATCTCTCCATCCATTTTGAATGTCGGTCTTGCTGGGTAAAGTATTCTTGGTTGCATGTTCTTCTCATTTAGTGCCCTGAATATATCTGCCAGCCCTTTCTGGCTTGCCAGGTTGCTGTGGACATGGCTGACGTTATTCTGATGGGCTTTCCTCTGTATGTAAGGAGCTTCTTTGTCCTAGCTGCCTTCAAGAGGGCTTGCCTACAATTATAATTCTTCATTCTTGCTATTAGGCGTCTGGATGTCTTTCGAGAATCTATAATCTTGGGGGGAAACCGTTCTGCCTCTAGTACATGAATGCTGGTTCCATTCAAGATATTGGGAAAATTTTCTTGGATAACGTGTTCCACTATATCTTCTAGACTTCATTCTTTATCCTCCCCTTCAGGGAGTCCAATAATTCTGACATTGGAGCGTTTCATGGCATCAGTTATTTCCCTGATTCTGTGTTCGTGGCTTCTAAGCTGTTTGTGCCAGGCTTCCTCCTGATCCTTTATCTCTATCTGTTTGTCTGCCAGATCACTAATTCTATGTTCTGTTTCAGTTACCCTAGCTTTTAGAGGATTTAGATTCAATTGGAACTCATTGAGAGCCTTGTGAACATCATCCCTGGTGGCTTTCAGTTCTGCCTTAACATTGTGAACATCATCCCTGGTGGTTTTCAGTTCTGCTCTAATCAATTCCCTTTGGTCATCCATGGCTTTTTCCAACTTAGCTATTGCCTGATAATTGTTAGCCTGAATTCCCTTTCTGACATAATGTTTGTGGTGGTAGCCATTAGCTCTGTTACAGAAGGCCCATCTTCTGAATTTTTCTTCTGTTACATTCCTCCTCCTAGTCATTTTGGAGAGAGATGGCTGAATGGATGTAGCTGGATGTTTTAACCGTGGTGGAGTCACCGTGCACCCTCGAATGCTTCTGAGCAATCAGGAGTCCCCACCCAAAGGAAAGAGAAAAGAAAAGAGCAAAAAAGAGAGAGAGAGAAAGAGAGACAGGAAAAAAAAGGGGGAAGTTAAAAGAGAAGGCTCAGCCCAAATGGGCCCCAAGGTAAGGTTTATGAAGCAAACAATCAAAAACAGACAAACAAGAAGTCTGATAAAAGTATATGACAAGTGAAAAAAATATATATATGTATACGCCAAAAAAAAAAAAAAGGAAACGAAATTTCCTCGTGCAAAAGAACCCCATGTATAAGATTTATATACTATTAGGACAAACACTAATTCAAAGAAACATTGGTGGGAGAAAAAGATGAGAGAGTGGTTATAATTCTCAGTGTGGGTGAGGAAGGTTATTTTGATTTTTCCTGGATGTATCTTGATATCTTTGTTAAAGGACTCAACTTTCCTAAGATAAAGGGGGATTAAAAATTCCTTTACATATAGGGGTGGCACTGATTGGGGAAAGGGGATTACCTTTAAGTTTAACTCTATATGAATATCAAAAAATAAAAATACAAAAAAGAATAAACTAAACTAAACTAAGCTAAAATTTATAGAAATTACAAAAGAGAAAAGCAAAAGAAAAACACGGGTATATGTAACAAAAAGTTCAGTTTAAAAGGTTATTATGAAATTTGATGTACTGGACATCTTTCCGTGATGGTAAATAAGTTAAAAATTGTCTATATTTAAAAAAAAGAATGAACCAGGATAGTGGGAACGAATTAAACATAAAAGTTGTACCTATGAATTAGTGGTCATTGTTCTTTTGTTGTATTTTCTCTCTCTCTCTCTTTTTTTTTCCTGGTTGGTTTTCTGGGGGAGGGGCCTGCCACATGGGTTTTCAGGCAGTGTTCCCTGAGTTAAGTCCTCCCGCCCCCCTCAAGAGGTTGGGCTCTGAGGAAACTGGTTTTTCAGGCTTTTGTTCTCTGGAGGTTTTTATGTTTGTTCATTTGTTTTCTCTCCCCTTGGCAGCTCTTGATGGTTTTTGGAAGTTTAGAGGAAAGCAAACTGCACCCAGATCTCCCTCTCAGAGATAAATCTCAGCCTGCTCCCCTCTGGGTGCTGCAGAACACATAAGTTCTCCCTTGGCTGCTGGGAGAGCAAATTCCACGTCGAGGTCCCTGGGGTCACAGGAACTCCTTCTTGTACCCAAAACCAGGACAGCAGTGGCTGTCTGGGCAGCTCTGGACTGCCAGAGAGGTTCCAAGCAGTGATCGCGCACTGAGATTTTCCTGCTGGCCCAGGCTGGGAGTGCCTGGTCTTTCCAGGTCTGAGAGGGCCGGGCTGGTGCCTGTGGGACACTCTCTCAGGGGAGAATGTGGGGTGCTCACGTCTCTTCTCCTGAGAACGCTTAGAGTGCGGAGAGAGCCAGGCTGGTGCCTGCAAGCACCTCTGTCAGGGGAGAGTGTGGGGTGTGCTCATCTCCTGAGAGCGTTGAGAGCGCTTGGCTGGTGCCTGCACGCACCTCTCTCAGGGGAGAGTGTGGGTCTTGCAAGTCTCAAGCTCTGATAGCGCGGTATAGCGCTTGGAAGAGTGCAAAGAGGCTATGTTTCTGCCAGCTGGTGATGCTCCCAGCTCCTCACTGGACCCCAGGTGTTCTCAAGTGTGCTGGCGGCTCAGGGACCAAGACCTGGTTTCTCCGCCGCACTCTCTCTGGCTCAGCACCAGGTTAGCTGTCCCAAGTCCGGGGACTTTGCCCCTGTCCCTAACCGCCATGATTCCCTCAATTTCCCCCAGCGATCCTTTGCTCTTTTTGAGTCCTTTCAACCAGACTCCAAGTCAATGCTGGTCCCAGATGCAGGAGACTCTCGTATTGGGGTATTACCTTCCAATGGGTCGCCTCTGGTGGCTCCCTCCCCCTTTTGTTTATCTTCTGATACCAGTCCAATGTTCCTACTCCGCTTTACCTGCCTACTGGCATCTCTGCCCCCGTAGACATCCAGACATGTAGAATTCTGATCTCAGGCTGATTTCATGGGTGATCAGAGTTCCTTGGTAAGTAATCAGCTCACTTTAGGGGACAGGTTGAAAAGGAGCCTCCTCCTACTTCCCCGCCATCTTGTCTCCCTCCTGTGTTTATTGAAATTCTCACTGAGTTCTTGTGCTCTTATCTTTATTCCAGTTAGTATCTTTATAATTATTACTTTAACTGCTTTACAAAATATATTGCTTATTCCTGTTTCATTTAGTTCTTTTTCTGACATTTACCCTTGTTCTTTCTTTATTCCTTTCTATTTCTTTATTCCTCTTCTATTTCTTTATTCCTTCTTCTTATTTCTTATTCCTCTCTCTCCCCCATTTTGCTTCACTTTGTTTCCATGGATTAGGTGGAACAGTTCCTTCCCCTAAGCTTTAATCAGTGGAGTTGTACATACTGTCTCCTATGTAGACAGTGTGTGCCTGGTGATTTTTCCTGGATGGGTGGAACTGTGGGTGTTTATAATAGTTTCTCTTTATTTGCTAAGGTTTTATTTATTTGAGAGAAAGAGAGAGAGCACAAGCAGAGGGAGGGATGGGAGTAGAGGGAAAGGAAGATGCAGACTCGATGCTGAGCACAGACCTGGACATGGGGCTTGATACCAGGATGCTGAGATCATGACTTAAGCTGAAGTCAGATGTTCAAAAGACTGAGCCACCCAGGAGCCCCTGCAAGTTACTCTTTTTTCTGTGGCTTTTTTTTTTACAGCTAGAAGATTAATAATAATAATAATATAGTAAGAAAAGAAAAAAATAAAAAGAAGGAAAAAAACAAGAAAATGTAGAAAATATGGAGAAAAAAATAAAAATAAGAGAAAAAGAAAGGGAAAAAAATCCACCAGGAGTATAAATAAAAACTCATGACAAATTAAATAAAATTCAAAAAACAAAATAATAAAATTAAAAATGGGGCTTATATTCTCTTCCCCAACACTGAGGCTTCTGAGGGCTTGCAGAGCCTGGGCTTGCTGAGGTCATGGAGTTCCCTGTGATTATGTAACCACCCATAATGGTATCCAGATCCTGCTCCAGTCTTTTCTTTTAAGGTGATATGGGAACAAAAATCATGTTATTCTCCAATTCCTCTGACCTGGAGAATAATTCTGCAGCTCCTTCACTACTTGGTGGAATCCTAGTGTTATCTCTTTTTTATGTGCTACCTTCACTTTTAAGTGATGACATTTTTTCTATGCCCAGGACAGAGAAATCCATTTCCAGTCCTTCAATGCTATCCTTCCCCACTGTCATTTGGCAGTTCCCTTTGCTACCATGTCACCATCTCTCTTGCTGTCCTCTTGCCATCTCTCTATCTTTAGTTGTTCAGAAGCTGTTCAGGCAACTCTCAGTTCTTCAAAATGAATAGTTCTATTAAAAAAGTCAAGGTCTTGCTACATTATCATCTTGGTCCTGAACTCTACATTAACTTCAGCTTAAAGTCACCAGTGACATTATCTCCTAGTGATAGAGTCAACCTATTCTTTGACAATTTGAAACCAGACATTGCCATACATATCCTCTCTAGCTAAGAAAGTTCAGCATGGTAGCTTCTTCCAATATTAAGCTGTTTTGTTTGCATAGAATAACCTGTTGTTTTTTGTAGCCACTTTCATTAATTATATTAGATATAACTTTTGAAGATCTTACTGTAGCACTTGCTTCTTCTCCTTGTACTTTGATGTTATGGAGATGGGTTCTTTCCTTGAATTTCATAAACTAGCCTTGGCTAGTTTGAAACATTTCTTTAAATCTTCCTCACCTCACTCAGCATTCATAGAATTGAGGAGAGTAAAGGTCTTTCTCTGTATTATGCTTTGGCTTGAGTAAATGATGTGTCTGGTTTGATATTCTAAACAGATGATCAGAAGTTTTTCCATATCAACAATAAGGCTGTTTTAGTTCCCTATCCATATGTTCACTGGCATAGAAGTTTTAATTTCCTTCATGAACATTTTGTTTGCATTTAAAATTTGGTTGTTTGGTGCAAGAGGCCTAATTTTTGGTTTCTCTTGGCTTTTAAAACTCCTTCCTCACTACAGGTAATCATTTCTAGCTCTTGATTTAGTGTAAGAGACATAGGACTCTTCTTTCACTTGAGCACTTAGTGGCCGTCATAAGGTTATTAATTGGCCTAATTTCATTTCAGTATTATTGTGTCTCAAATAATAGGTGGGCCAAGAGAGAGAGAGAGAGAGATAGAGATATGAGGAACAACTGGTTTTGGAGTAGCCAGAGCAAATGCAACATTTATCTATTAAGTTCACTGTCTTATATAGGAGTTATTTATCATACACAAAAACAATTACAATAGTTATACCAAAGACCATAAAAACAGGCCAGCATGATAAATATAATAAAGGAATTTTTTTCCAAATACTGTGATAATAACAAACCTGTGACAGAGAGATAAAAAATGAGCTAATACTGTTCAAAAAATGGTGGGGATAGACTTGCTTGATTCCAGATTTCCACAAAACTTGAATTTGTAGAAAATGAAATCTGTAAAGTGCAATGAAGTGAAGTACAATAAACCAACATATTTGACATTCCAAATATCAGTTAGGAAAGATAAACCAAGGATAAAGTAGTAGGGGGTCATCATGATTGTATTGCCATGACTGATTTATAATGCAGATTAGTAGGCTAGGGATCTCAAGTGCTTCCTATGTCTGTACTGAAGTATTCATTATGTGTATCTAGACAAATATTTTCTGAGTGACTATTGTGTCAAGCACTGACCACGTCTGTGGATACCACCATAATGAAGAGAAATCTGGTCACACTTAGGGATATTATATTCAAGCATTACATATAGAAAATAAGCAATTATATAAACACATTATAGCATGATAAGTACTATGAAGGAAAGAGTTGAAGTTTTCTTTTTTTAATTTACTTTTTTCTGTGTTCCAAAATTCATTGTTTGTACACCACACCCAGGGCTCCATGCAATGCATGCCCTCCTTAATATCCACCACAGGGCTCATCCATCCACCCAACATCCCTCCCCTCCAAAACCCTCAGTTTGTTTCTGAGTCCACAGTCTGTCATGATTCATTCCCACCATCCGATTTCCCTCAACACCCTTCTCCTCTCCTTCTCCCAATGTCCTCCATGTTATTCCTTATGCTCCACAAATAAGCAAACCATATAATAATTGACTCTCTCTGCTTGACTTATTTCTCTCAGCATAACCTCTTCCAGTCCCGTCCATGTTGCTACAAAAGTTGGGTATTCATCCTTTCTGAGGGAGGCATAATATGCCATTGTATATATGGACCATATCTTCTTTATCCATTCATCTGTTGAAGGGCATCTTGTCTCGTTCCACAGTTTGGCGATTGTGGCCATTGCTGCTATGAACATTGGGGTACAGATGGCCCTTCTTTTCACTACATCTCTATCTTTGGGGTAAATAGTAATGTAATACAGGGTCATTGGGTAGCTCTATTTTTAATTTTTTGAGGAATCTGCACCCTGTTTTCCAACGTGGCTGCACCAACTTGCATCCCCACCAACAGTGTAATGGAGTTCCCCTTTCTCTACATCCTTTCCAACACTTGTTGTTTCCCTTCTTGTTAATTTTTGGCATTCTACCTGGTATACGGTGGTATCTCAATGTGGTGTTGAAGTTTTCTGATAAAGAAATGCACCTGCTTTAGGTAAGGTAACCAGGAAAGTCTTTCTTAGAAAACATTTGAACTGTAGGATAACCAAAGGAAGAGAAGGGGTGGATTATATTCCTATGTAAAAGTATGGTGGTGTGCAATCCAGGAAGAAGAAAGAAGTAGCTCCATAGCCACAGTGAAGGGTCCATGTGGCTGGTGCCAAGTGAATTGAAGGATCATACCATTGTTGGACTTTTTATCATGTTTTAGAAATATTTAATTGACCCATTAGGCTCTTTGAAACTTGTGTTGCCTCATCTGGGAAGTAAAAGTAACAAAAATAATAATGGCTAGGAATACTAGACTCTAATCACATGCTAGTTTTGTCTTCAATGTTTGACACTAAGTTCTCACTTATTACTTCCACAGTTTTCATTTTCCATATTATTTAAAGAAAATGAAAGTTTAAATGTTGTAAATCACTTACCCAATGACATAGAGTTATTAGCTCACTAGGTAGGATTTGAACACATGCAGTTTGACTTCAGAGCCCAATGTGTTTAAGGAATCCCCAGTTTCTGCCTCATAGGGGTACTTCAAGACTAAAGAAGGCAATTCTTATAAAACACGTAGGACAGTGCTAGACAATAGGTAAACATTCAGTAAATTTAAATAATTATTAGTAAGCAATACCCTCAATATACTTTGTCAGTACCTGAGAAGTACGCTGATACTAAATTTAATTCTATTCTATTTAGGACACTCAAAAAATTATCACAAATCATGATACAGGCCCCATTCATGTTCCAATGCAAGCCCTTTTCTCTAGACTTCATGCACTGCCATGACTCAATAAAAGATTATAGCTTTCTCCTATCTTAGTGATTCTCTACTTAGAACCCTATAGAATTGGATATTTCAAATTA
>PISX010013718.1:0-55794 GCA_004024625.1 Mellivora capensis | reverse complement strand
ATTGCTGCTATAAACATTCGGGTGCACGTGCCCCTTCGGATCACTACGTTTGTATCTTTAGGGTAAATACCCAGTAGTGCAATTGCTGGGTCATAGGGTAGTTCTATTTTCAACTTTTTGAGGAATCTCCATGCTGTTTTCCAGAGCGGTTGCACCAGCTTGCATTCCCACCAACAGTGCAGGAGGGTTCCCCTTTCTCTGCATCCTTGCCAGCATCTGTCATTTCCTGACTTGTTAATTTTAGCCATTCTGACTGGTGTGAGGTGATATCTCATTGTGGTTTTGATTTGTATTTCCCTGATGCCGAGCGATGTGGAGCACTTTTTCATGTGTCTGTTGGCCATCTGGATGTCTTCTCTGCAGAAATGTCTGTTCATGTCCTCTGCCCATTTCTTGATTGGGTTATTTGTTCTTGGATGTTGAGTTTGATAAGTTCTTTATAGATTTTGGACACTAGCCCTTTATCTGATGTGTCATTTGCAAATATCTTCTCCCACTCTGTCAGTTGTCTTTTGGTTTTGTTAACTGTTTCCTTTGCTGTGCAAAAGCTTTTGATCTTGATGAAATCCCAATAGTTCATTTTTGCCTTTGCTTCCCTTGCCTTTGGCGATGTTCCTAGGAAGATGTTGCTGCTGCTGAGGTCGAAGAGGTTGCTGTCTGCGTTCTCCTCAAGGATTCTGATGGATTCCTTTCTCACAGTGAGGTCCTTCATCCATTTTGAGTCTATTTTCGTGTGTGGTGTAAGGAAATGGTCCAATTTCATTTTTTTGCAAGTGGCTGTCCAATTTTCCCAACACCATTTATTGAAGAGGCTGTCTTTTTTCCATTGGACATTCTTTCCTGCTTTATAGAAGATTAGTTGACCCATAGAGTTGAGGGTCTATTTCTGGGGTCTCTATTCTGTTCCATTGATCTATGTAAGACCTGGCATTTCTAATTGTATAGTTATTCTATCCTCATAATTGGGTAATTTGGTTACAGAATTCTGTGTTGTAATCCATTTTCTCTTACATTTTGGAAATCATTGCTCCAAGCTCTTCTGGATTCCAATTTTTTTTGAGAAGCTTTATAATGTTTTGTTTATTTCAGTTGTAGTGATGTGTCTTGATATGGTTCCTTGCAATGTTGTTTTTTTTTTTTTGTCAACCACTGAGTAAACCCTTGCAATCTGTCCAAATTGGATAACTTTTGTCTTATTTCTTTGAGAAAGTTCTCACTTCTATTGCTCTGTTGTTTCTTCTTGGAATTTCTATTTGCTGGATGTTAGACTTCCTGGAATAATCAAACTCATTATTTTCATATCCTTTTTTTTTCCTCTTGTTTCCAATATCTTTTTTTTTGCCACTTCCCAGGAGGATTCCTCTATTTTCATTTCCAACCTATTAAACTCAAAAGAATGGCTATCATACTTTTACACCCCAGAGCTAATCCCTTTAATGTACTTTTGAGGAATCTGTTCAGTGCGTCAGATATGATGTTTTCTATTATCTCTTTGAAGATTCTTACAGATTTTTTCCTATTCCCTGTATAGTATGTTTACTCTGGCTTCCTTTAAAAACTCTCTTTTCCATGATAAATACTTCCTGAAATGTTTGTTTATAAGGCAAGTAACAAGAAGCTACTGGAAGCATTGTGAAGGGGTGTGTGTGTGTGTGTGTGTGTTTAAGTCAGATCACCAGAGGCAATCAGATGAGAACCTGGATATTTGACGGGGCTTCAGCAAATGTTAGGATCTGTAGGTTTTTTCCCTCTTAACTCAGTCAAGTTTCCCAGAGTGTAATCTCCCAATCTCTTGCCTAACTTGTGGTTATGGGGTGCATTGTGTCCTCCCTTAGGAGGCGGAGTCCTCACCTCCAGAAACTTG
The DNA here is from genome assembly GCA_004024625.1 of Mellivora capensis. Taxonomy (NCBI): domain Eukaryota; kingdom Metazoa; phylum Chordata; class Mammalia; order Carnivora; family Mustelidae; genus Mellivora; species Mellivora capensis. The sequence goes on along the minus strand of PISX010013718.1, from coordinate 53,930 downwards.
GAATGTGGCCTTATTTGGAAATAGGGTCATTGCAGATGTAATTAGTTAAGATGAGGTCATATTGGAGTAGGGTGAACCCTTCATCCAATATGATGGTGTCCTTAGTAAGAAAAGACAGGGCGACACACACAGAGAGGATGGTCATGTGAGAATAGAGGCGGAGATTGGAGTAATTCATCTACACACCAAGGAACATCTTGGGTTCCAGAAGCTGGAAGAGGCAACACAGAATCTTAGAGGCTTCAGAGAGAGCATGGCCCTGACAACACCCTGATTTTGGACTTCTAATCTCCTGAACTGTGGGGCAATAAATGTCTGTTGTTTAAAGCCACCCCATTTATAGCACTTTGGCATGACATCTCTAGGAAACTAATACAGCTGCACAAGCTGGTTTTTACTGTTCTAGGATTCAGCAAGGAGAGAATATTAGTGATTTCCCCCATTCAGTATCTAGACTTTTATGTATTCCCCTTCTTTGCATTATTGCCGTCCGTACCCGGCCTTAGCTCTGCCTCAGATCCTCTTTGGTTAAAATTTTTCCAGTGTGTAAACCTTCAATATTAAACTGCAGTAGGGAAAGGATGACCTTCCAGTGTTACAGGCTGGGGGAAGTGACTTCTTATTCTGAATTGGTGTCTTCACTGCTCCTATACATATTATCAACCAATCCTCCCACCCTCTTACCCTACTAATGACTTACTTGGTCTTTTTGAGTTCAAGTCTTTTCTGGGGTTTGTCCTTTAAATTCATGTTCTCATCTGTTTCCCATTGCAATAGAAAAGTAGTAAGTTTCCAGCTTTTTCAATGATTTTAAGTCAGTTTTCACTCCTTTGCTTTTTATGTTGCCAATATTTTTTATTCTTACAGATTTATATATTGTTTGCTGCCAGTAATTTGCTGCCAGTAGATTTTGTTTATATGTGTGTTTAAAATGCATCTTTTTGAATGAGATTCTTGGGATTTTATTCAGTTTGGCATCCTGATTGGCATAAGAGCAATGAGATTTACGTTTTACAAGCATCACATTATTACTCTATCATTGTGAAAAGGCTTTGCACTGATTGTACATAGAGAAAAAATACCATTAGAATTAAGCCAATAACTACATGTGCAAACCAAGCACATTACCCTGATATAGTTCTTTTTTTTTTTTAAGATTTTTATCTATTTATTTGATAGACAGAGATCACAAGCAGGCAAAGAGGCAGGCGGAGAGAGAGGAAGGGAAGCAGGCTCCCTGCTGAGCAGAGAGCCCGATGCTGGGCTCCATCCCAGGACCTTGGGATCATGACCCCAGCCGAAGGCAGAGGCTTTAACTCACTGAGCCATCCAGGCGCCCCTACCCTGATATAGTTCTTAATAAAAATGTCTTTTGGTTAGATGATGGTTGATATTGTTGCATGCAGGTCAATCACTGTGAAGGAAATTTTTTTGAAGGGCAAGGTATGAATTCATTTGAAAAATCCCTCCTACTGTCCTTCAGTGGCCGGAAGAAGCCATCAGTAATCTCCATTCATGTCACTTGCAATCACTGTGCACAGGGTCTTCTGGCACATCTGATTGAACATCTGTGTTGTTTATATAAGATCAATCTCACTTTGAGTGACCACGGTCCTGACAAAGTGGAGTCTTCTGTGCCCACAGCTTTCACAGAAGAGAAGAGCTTTTCAGCAAAGAAGGTAGGGTGGTTCAGGGCACACTGCAAGATGGTCTGCAAACCATTCCAACATTTCCAGAAAACTCACAGCCAACATGGTTTAACAATTAGTTTAACAATTAGCCATCCTGGGGTAAATCTCTGTGGTAGCAACGTTGAGCACCTTCCTAAGCCAACTGTAATTCACACTCTGATTTTCATCACACTATCCCTGGCACATGGATACAAGTAAATGTTCAATTTAATATATATGACCTAATGTCCCTTTCAAGGTCTTGTACAAACTCTGACAGATAGTATCTGGCAATTTCTCAGATTTCCTGATTTGTTCTTTTTCACAACATTTCAATCAATACACATTCTTGAGTTTTTCTGGAAAAAAAAAATCATCAGGGTGCCTGAGTGGCTCAGTCGTTTAAGTGTCTGCCTGCAGCGCAAGTCATGACCTGGAGTCCTGGGACGGAGCCCTGTGTTGGGCTCCCTGCTCTGCAGGAAGCCTGTTTCTCCCACTACCACTCCCCCTGCTTGTGTTCCCTCTCTCACTTTCTCTCTGTCAAATAGATAGATAGATAAATAGATAGATAAATAAATAATCTTTAAAAGAAAGCATTTATGGTTATTTTGGTTAGATTCAGAAAGGACCAATGAAATGTGTGCCCAGGCAGGCATGTCCAGCTGGAAATCAAATCATATAAGTTTTTAGAGGATCTGGTTGCTAGTTAAGTAAGAAGAGAAGAGAATTTGTTCAATTTGATAAAGGGGATCTATAAAAAAGCTTCAGTTAATTTAATACTTAATGGCAAAAGATTGAATGTTTTCTCCCTAAGATTTCCCACTATTATCACTTCCATGTAGCATTGTAGTAGAAGTTCTAGCCAGTGCAATCAGGCAAGGAAAGAAATTAAAAGGCACACAGATTAGAAAAGAAGAAGTTGATAGTCTTTACTTATAGATGATATAATTGTCTATATGGAAAATCCAACGAAGGTTCTAAAAACCTTCTAGAATTATATGCTAGCTTAGCAAGCTTACAGTATACAAGATCAATCTGTAAAAATCAATTTTTTGTCCAAATACAAGCAAAGGTAACTATAACTTTGAAATTTTAGAAAAACAATATAAATTACAATAACGTAAAAAATGAGACAATTTAGAAGTGAAAGAGTTGAACACTGAAAACTATAAAATATTTCTGAGAGAAACTTTGAAAGTCAAATAAATGAAACGATATACCATGTTCATGGGTTGGAAGACTCGATATTGTTTAGATGTCAATATTCCCCAGTTGAGCTATAGATTCAATGCAATTCCAATCAAAATCCCAGTAGGCTTTTTGTGTAGAAATTGATATGCTGATTCCAGAATTCAAATGAAAATGCAAAGGTCCTACGATAACTAAAATTTTGAGAAAGAAGAGCAAAGTTGGAAGACTAACACTACCTAATTTCAAGATTGAAGAGCTACATAAACTAAGATAATGGTTGCCTGGGTGGCTCAGTTGGTCAAAGGTTGACTCTTGATTTTGGCTACGGTCATGATCTCAGGGTGGTGAGATTGAGCGCCCCACTGAGTGTGGAGTCTACGTGATCCTTCTCTCTGATCCTACTCTCTGCTCCACCCCCTACTCCCTTGCCAAAAAAGAAGAAAAAAGAAAAAAGAAACCAAGATAATGTGGTATTCACAGAGAGAGACAAACAACGATGGAACAGAACAAGAGAGAAGAGAAATAAAACCACCCATATGTGGATGACTGATTTTCCCAAAATGTGAAAGGCAATTCTGTACAGAAAGGATAGACTTCTCAACAAATGTTTCTACAGGAATAATTGGGCATTCATATGCAAAAACAAACAACAATTTTCAAATCAGTGACTTTCACCATATACAAAGATAAACTCAGAGTGGAACATAGGCCTAAATGTAAAGTGTAAAATTACAAAACCTCTAAAAGAAAACATAGGATGATAATCTTTGTGACTTTGGGTCAGGCAAAGATTTCTTAGATATAACACCAAGAGCACAAGCCATAGTAGAAGAAATCAATAAATTGGATGTCAACAAAATTTAAAATGAATGCCCTTCAAAAGGTAATGTTAAAAGAATGAAAAGCCATGCCACAGACTCAGAGAAGCTATTTGCAGAGTAGAATTTAGATAGATTGTACTTAATATATATTAATTGCTCCCAAAAATCAAAATTAAGGGAACAAACAACACTTAAAATATGGACAACACTTCACCAAAGAAGATATAAGGGTAAAAAGATGCTCTACATCACTAGTCATTAGAGAAATGCAAGTTAAAATCAGACCAGCATAGCACTGCATACCTATTACAATGAATAATACTTAAAAGACTGGTTATACCAACAGTTAGCAAGGGTGTGGAGAAACTGGGCCTTTCCCACATTGCTGGTGGAAACATGAAATAGATAACCACTCAGGAAACCAATTTGTCCGGTTCTTTAAAAATTAAACATGCACCTTTCATAACATCTTGCTGTTCCCATGCTGGATATCTACTCATGGGAAATGAAAGCGTCTGTCCCTACAAAGACTTCAGTGCAAATGTACACAGAAATTTTATGTAATAGCTAAAAACTGAAAATAACAAAATGTCAAACAACAATTAATGAACAGAATATAGTATATCCGTACAGGGAAATGATGCTCTGCAATAAAAAGAATGAACTATTGGAACATTCTACAACATGATAAATCTCACAATAATTATGCTGACTGAAGGCAGTCAGACATAAAAGATGCATGCTGTGTGATTTAATATTCGTAAGACTATTTTAATATTTTATACATTATCTATAAATATTAATATACAAATATTTATATTTATAAAAGTCTAGGAAATGCAAGCTAATGTGTAGTGACCAGAAAGCAGATCAGTGGTTATCTGGGAATGGGTAGGGAGAGGTAGGAAGGAGAGATTACAAAGAGACACAAGAAAATTTCAGGGATGATGGATATGCTCATTATCGTGATCATGTGATGGCAGGAGTGTGTGAAAACACACACACACACAACTGTACACTTTAAATATGCACAGTTTATGGAATGTCAAGTATACCTCAATAAAACTGTTGAAAATTCAAATCTAATTCAGTGAAGTTTTAGGTTGGAACAGAGAAATAGACATGATTTATCTATCATGTTGAACTGAAAGTATGATCACATAACTTTTAGAAGAATCCTGTACTCTTTTCAAAAAGCACTCTTAAAAACTTCTTGGTTTTGGCTCTGGTAATGATCTCGTGGTCATGGGATTGGGCCCTCCGAGGGGTGTGGGCGAAATCTGTGCTCAGCATGGAGTCTGCTTAGGGTTCTCTCTCTCCGTCTTCCTCTGCCCCTCCCCTTGTTCATGCTCTAAATAAAGAAATAAAATCTTAAAAAAAAACTGCAAAAATGTTTTGCTTCCTGTATTTCTATCACTCATTAATACTTCCATGCATCCATGCTTCATCTTGTTCCCAACCCAACCAAGTTCTGGGTTGGGTACTAGGGATGGGCTGTAATGCAATACATTACCACAGGTGGATGGAATGTTACTGCCTGAGGATTAATTCCTTAGTTAAATCAGGTAGAGATCTGTCCATGAAGCAAGAGGACAGACTAAACAATCTTTCAAGTTCTTTTCAATAAATTCATGAAGTAGTCATATTGTAAGTGGTTAATCTTAAAAATGAAGGAGGTGGGGCACCTGGGTAGCTAAGTTAGTTAAGCGTCTGCCTTCAGCTCAGGTCATGATCCCAGGGTCCTAGGATTGAGCCCTGCATCAGGCTCCTTGTTCAGCGGGGAGCCTGCTTCTCCCTCTCCCTCTCCCTCTGCCTGCCTGTCACTCCCCTTGCTTGTGCTCTGTCTCTCACTATCTCTCTCTGTGTGTCAAATAAATTTTAAAAAGATGAAGGAGGCAAGTAAATTAGATAATGGATCTTGGCATTTGCAATTTAATAAACCCCCTCCCTTCTCATCCCTTAGTCCAGCCCTTACCCAAGGCTAAAAAAAAAAAAAAAAAAAAAAAAAAAGACCTTAACTCTCCAGGTTCTTGGGGTGGGTGGAGTAAGCATGGCTGAAGCACACATGTAAGGTCTGCCCAGGACATGTATGGACCTGCCAGGGGCACACCTACACCACATAATGTGTGGATCTAGATTGGAATTCTTTTCCTCAGGACTGCTTTAATCATGCATCACTTCTTCTTCTTCTTCTTCTTCTTCTTTTTTTTTTTATAAAAGGAATCTCTGGTTTTACCAGTTGCATGTTACTCACAACCACAGTGGGCAACCAGTGTTTTTAATCTAAAATGTTTTTGTTCTCACAGTGATTGGGGAGTCCCAAAATGATCAGGAGTTTTTCCTGAATGTAATTCAGAAACAGAAAGTCCCTGATCTCAAAAATCTTTAAAATAGAAACCAGAAGGCTCTAGTCTGGAATAGCACTTTGCAAATGAGGTAAAGCAATTTACTAAATTGTTAAAGGAATCAGGAAGGAAAAAGGAAGAAAATTGGGGAAAATGAGACCCTTGAGTGTAGTGTCTACATTTTATTACCTCTGTATTCATGTTGCCAAGCACAGTAAGTAGACATCTGTTGGACATCTATCATTTTGGGTGTGATTTGCATTCCTTTCCTCTTACTCTGATACCAGGCCTCTTCTTTCCTGTGGGGGAGTCATTTTGTGCGGATCTGGTGAGACTCTCAATGTTCACTCACCCATGAGTGACTGAGCCTGGCCATTCATTTCCCTGGGAACGGTGATTGGTTCAGGAATAGGCCTTTGAATAAGCTGGGCCACTACTAGTTTTCCCCAAGGCTTTTCTTATGTGTTTGTTGGGCAGACTTTTCTTTTTTTTTTCTTTTTTAAAGATTTTATTTATTTATTTGACAGAGATCACAAATAGGCAGAGAGGCAGGCAGAGAGAGAGGAGGGAGCAGGCTCCCCGAGGAGCAGAGAGCCCGATGCGGGGCTCGATCCCAGGACTCTAGGATCACGACCTGAGCCAAAGGCAGAGGCTTTAACCCACTGAGCCACCCAGGCGCCCCTTGGCAGACTTTTCTGAGATATATACCAAGCTTCTGATTGTAGGAAAAAGAAAAATATGAGGCTGTGAAGACTGTTTGAGCCCCCCAAATCCAGATGTGACCTAAAGTAGCTGCGAGCTCTTTCTGTTTGAGCTAACTTGAGTTGGGTTTCTGTCACTTGCAACCAAAAGAATTCCAACTAGTGCAACCATAATGATTTAATGATACCCTTTAAAATATGATTTTTAAAATAAATATGAAGGTCGGTTGTCTTCCAACTCAAACGAAAACAAAATATAAGTAAATAAAATCTAACCACATCTTGGGAGAGTAGGGTTTGCAAGTAGAAACAACTTTCAAATACTAAAATCTTCTAGACAATGAACAGAATAGTGAGGGAATCTATAAAATTTCTTTTTTCTTAAGAATTTGAAACAATGGTCTCTCATCAAAAGTGTTGTAGCTACCCAGACCTGAAGGATATATAGCATCTGAAGATCTTTGAGAATGCAACTATAGCTTCTGTGTCTAAGTTGCACTAAACTAAAAAGTATGATGAAGCCGCATTTCCTGTAGTAGCCTCACTTCAAGGACTTCGAGCCCCTGTCTGCCCACTGAGTTTTCTAGTCTCGGCGCCCAGATGCCCTATCTTTTCTCAGAGTTCCCCAGGTATTCTCTCATGCCAGGGACAAAATTACTCTGTCTTCTACTCTTGTCTTCTCATCAGCTTGCTTAGCTGTCTGGCTTCTCCAAGAGGAGTCCATGGTCAGGGAGCAGTGCTGTTTCCTGAATCTCCTCTTGCCCCCTTGGGCTGCCAGAGCTTTGTACTTGAAGGAAGGGGAAATGGCTTTCCCGGGGAGTGCATAGCATCTGCTGTGAGCTGGGTCCCCAGGGAGCATGAAAGCCTCATCTGGTGGGACATGAAAATAAGTTGAACCATGAGTTCAAACATAGTATCTCTCTGCCTCTCTCCCTCATATGTGTGCAAACACACACACACACACACACACACACACAAAACACACACACACACACACACACACACACTTCCACATGCACAGCTCTTTTGGTATAGAACACAACTCTTTCTCTAAAGTCCATAGTCGGTCTGCCTACAGCAGGGATAAACTTGACCTTTGTCATATTGAGCAGTGTAATAATGTGGAACCTCTCACTTTCTCTCATTTCAGAAGAAGCTCTTCAGTTTACTTCCTTTAATGGGACTAGTATAATTTATCACTTTTTTTCTTTATAGTGTTATATCTTCTTTAAATTTTTACACTTTTGTTTTGGTATTGCTATTTTATGAGAGAAGTATGGAAACCTTATCTCCCTTTTCCCTTTATCCATTTCCTAATTGTCTAAACGGTTTCTTCTACATATATCGAGAATCATATCAGACAATGTCATAATTTTTGTTTCAACAAATATAATTTGGAAAACTCAAGAAGAGGAGTCTTGTCTTTATCCATATTTTTATTCTCCATTGTTCTTTCTTCTTGATGTTCCAAGATTCCTTCTTTTACAATTTTCTTTCTGTTTGAAATCTTTTAGCCATTCTTTTAGGGGTGGTCTTCTGGTGACAAGTTCTTTTAGTTCTTCTTTGTATGAGAGTGTCTTGATTTTCCCTTCACTCCTGAAAATGATTTTCACTGGATATATAATTCTGAGTTAACAGTTCTTTTATTTAAATGCTTCAGAAATGCTGTGCCACTTTCTTTTGGACTCAGTGATTTCTGGTGAGAAATCTGCTCTCATTCAAATTATTTTTACTGTATGAGTAAAGCATCATTTCTCTCTCTTGCTTTCAAGAGTTTTCCTCTGTCTTTCATATTCAGAAGTTTGAGTATGGGGGCACCTGGGTGGCTCACTTGGTTAAGCCTCTGACTTTTGATCTCAGCTCAGGTGGTGATCTCAGGGTCATGAGTTCAAGCCCCACATCAGGCTTCATATGGAGTATCCACTTAAAAAAATATATTTTTTATTATGATGTGTCCTGGCATGAATTTCTTTGGGCAGATCCTGCTTAGGGTTCAATAGCTTCTTGAATCCATAGGTTTATATAACATTCCAGATTTGAGGACAAGCCAGTCACTGCCTTGTCAAACAACTTTTCAGCCTCATACTGTCTCCTCCCTGATGACACAAATGAAAGCCTTTTGTTACTGTCCCACAGGTTCCCAAGGTTCTGTTCATTTTCCCCCTTCAGTCTCTTTTCTTTCTGTCATTCCTACAGTTTAATTGATTGAACTTTAAACACATGGATTTATTCTTATCCCCTCTTCAGTCAGCTATTGAGCCTGTCAGTGAGTTTTTATATTTTATTGCATGTTTCATTTCTAAATTTTTTATTTGGCTCCTCTTTATAGTTTCTACTTCTTTGCTGAAACTTTACTTTGTCATTTGTTTCCACCATGTTCACAATGTCTCATTGAAGCATTTTTTATGATGCCTGCTTTAGAAGCCTTGTCAAGTCATTTCAGTGCCTGTTGCCATCTGGTCTTGCCATCTGTTGATTGTCTCTTCTCATTCTAGCTGAGATTTTTCTTGATTCTTGGGGAAAGGATTGCTGTTTTAAATTAGTTTCAGACATTTTGGTTATTGTGCTATGAGATTCTGGGTCTTATTTAAATCTTCGGTTTTAGTAGGTTTCTTCTGACACCATCTCCTGGGGAAAGAATGATGTCGCCTTGCTACTGTCAGGTGCAGTGGAAGCTCTTCCCGTGGTCTCTTCTGAGACGTTAGAGGATGGGGGGGATTGTTACTGACTGATTAGGATGAAAAGTCCTGACTCATCACTTAGCCTTCTTTGATACCACCCCAGTTGGGGCAGAGGTGGGGAACAGGAGTGCCTCATCCCATTTGGGTGAGAGCAAAGTCTAGGCCTCCCACTCAGCCTCCGTTGATAGGGCTCTGGGTGGAGCCTCAGTTTTTCCAGTGGCATTTGCTGCACTGGGGCAATTACTGTCTATAAGTTTTCAGTCTTGCTAGACTTAGCCATCCTTTGGCTGGAAAGGTCTACATCTGTTTTTTGGTCTACACTTGTTGACATTTCTGTGTTGTTAGCCTCTCCAGCACCTAGCTGAGAATAAGAAGATTCAGGGAACTCAATGCATGACATTCCTTGGGTCCTGAGGTCCCTAGCCATTTTGTTTTCTTTGGCCCACCTTTCAGGGTCTTCTTGATTTATTTTATATATAATGTCCAAGGTTTCAAGTTGTACTGAGTGGAAGGAATAAGAAGTGTGTCTATTCCATCTCATCTGCAACCAGAAGTCTCTTTAGTATTCTTTCCATACTTAAAAGACTGAGTTGGGGGTCATATTGTTTGTATTTAAATCCCAACTGTGCCATCTTGGATCGTTCTTTAAGTCCATTTTTCTCATCTGTGAAATGGAGATTAAATTAGCACTTGCCTCATGGGACTGTAGTGAGAATGAAATAAACGCGCACACACGCACACACACACACACACCCAGTACCAGTGGCTGGCACATAGTAAGTGCTCAAGCAAGCTGAGCTATTATTACTTATAATAGGATAAGATAGATGTCTACTGGATAGACTGTGCCAACTCATGTGTTAGCAGGCTATAGATTCTCCTCTCAAGGTTTTGTGCTAGCTATTATATGCCAAAAGAGTCTCAAGTCCACACTTAAGGCTTCAATCCTTGGGACCAACAACACATCCATTTCTCCAGTCACTATTTCCCATATAACTGCAGGAAGTTGGATCTTGCCACTGCCTCAAGTGTTCTCAGAGATTGCTCCTTAGTTTCCTCCAAAGCACCTTATGTAACAGGCTCACCAGAAGTTTTAGCATAATAGAAGAGTGTTAGTACAGAGAAAATGGAACTTTAAAACTGTGTATCAGTCATCACTGCTCCTAAATCAGCCATGCTACAATATCTTAGTTATTTGTGTCAATTAAAAACCCCTGAAAAGTCCAAATATACAGCTCTTATAATCTTTAGAGCGAAAGATAAAAATTACACCTATAATTTTTATTTATTTATTTTTAAGAATTTGATACTGTAATCAACCTTTTTTGGAAGTATAATTGACACACAATGTTACATTAGTTTCAGGTGTACAACTTAGTGATTAGACAAGTCTATACATTATGCTGTGCTTGCCACGAGCATAGCCCCCATCTGTCACCGTGCAGTGCTGTTACAATACCATCGACTGTATCCCCTATTCTGTACCTTTCATCCCTGTGACTGTCTCTGTAACCGGTAGCCTGTACCTCCCCCTCATCTTTTTGTTCATCCCCCTTAACCCCTCCCCTCTGGCAGCCATCAGTTTGTTTCTGTATTTATGGGTCTGTTTCTGCTTTTCCGTTTTATTTTATTTTTTTAGATTCCTCATGGAAGTGAAATCATATGGTATTTATCTCTTTCTGACTTATTTTACTTTGTGTAATATCCTTAGTCCATCCATGTGGTTGCAAATGGCAAGACATATCTATAATTTTTAGAACAACAGTATTCATCTTGTCCTTATACCACTAAAAATAGTCTACAACAAAGGAGGATTAAAACCATCTTTATTTATTTTTTTTTAAAGATTTTATTTATTTGTCAGAGACAGAGAGCGAGCTCAGGCAGACAGAGTGGCAGCCAGAGGCAGAGGGAGAAGCAGGCTCCCTGCCGAGCAAGGAGCCCGATGTGGGACTCGATCCCAGGATCGCAGCTGCTCAACCAACTGAGCCACCCAGGCGTCCCTAAAACCATGTTTAAAAAAATGTTTTCTGTGTCTTCCCACTAAGAATTCAAACATCTGAAGAAATAATTAAATAGCCTAATTCATATAACTCTATATTCTTCAAATAAAAACACATCTTTTTATACATCCAAGAAATACCCATAAGATGTGATTTTTAAAAATCAATAAATTTCAAAAAAATAGAAATAATACAAGCCAACATTAATTTTTGGCAATATTATTTTGTACCTGATACAATTAAGTTAGAAATTAATAAAAAATTATACCAACAAATCATAAACAATTTTGTATCAAAGAAGAAACTAAAACTGAAATGTGAAAACAGTAAAATATCTGAGACATAAAAAGCAGTGCTTGGTGAAAAATGGAAAGTCCTAATATTTAATTTTTTAAAAAGCAAGCTTGACAGTAAAGAATTAGATGTTCAAATCAAGAAATAAGAAAAACACAAGAAAATAAGCCTAGTGTTATAAAAATTAATGAATTAATAAAAATAAAAGCAGAAGTTAGAAACTTGGAAAAAATGGCAGATCTGAGAAATTAAATCTGAAATATAATTCTCCAAAAATAAGCAATATAAGTAAACTTTTATTTAATTTAATTAAGGTTAAAAGAGAAAATTGTAAATGCAGTAAATAAGGATTTATATGAGAGAATAAAAAATAGATATAGGATAAATTAAAAGATTCAGGAGACTACCTGGTACATCACTATAAAGTAAATTTGAGAACTTGGTCCAAATGAGGAATTACCAAAACTTATCTCAGAATGGATAGGAAATATAAAGAGATTGATTGCCATAGTAAAAGTGTGTGTATGGGGAAATATTAAAGAGCTATTCCCCAAAAAGCACCCTAGTACAGATATTTTCACTGAAGACTTCTACTGAATCTTCAAGGAAGAATGACTTCATGTTTCTATGTTCTAAAGTATGCATGAATAAGACTTCTAAATCTCTAATGAAGCTAAAAACAAAGATAATGCAAACAAAATAAAATATAGCTCAATATCATTTGTGAAAATGCATATAAAAATCCTAAGAGTGACACCATTAAAAAAATCCTAAGTAGCATATTAGTGAGGAGTACATTAAAAGCATAATATAACTTGAGGAAGTGGTATTTACTCCATGAAGGCAAGGATTTTTCAGTAATTCACCATTTCATATAGAAAAAGTGGGAAAATCATATAATCATCTCTACATGCACTAAAAAGCATTTGATGAAATCCAACATCCATTTTTTTATGAAAGCTACTAATAAAATAGGAATAATAAGATGGGTTATTTAATAAATTATATTGAGATATCTGGGTATTCACCAGGAAAAGAGAATTGGATTACTGCTTCTCACTTTATACCCAAACACATTACAGATGCATTAGATTAAATGTAAAAAATAAAGTATACTTATAAAAGTATTAGAAGAAAATATAACAGAATTTCCAAAAATAACTTTAGACCAGGAGAAAACTTGCCCAATACCACAAAAAAATCAAGAAACAATAGATTTGTATCTAAAAAGAAAAAAGAATGCTGCAAAATATTAAAATTCTATAAGCAAAGGAAAAGGACGAATGACAAACTTGGAAAAATACTCATAACACATCACAGAGTTAATTTTTCTACACAGAATATCTACAAATTAATAATAGCCAAAATCCAATATAAAAATGGAAAAGAACATAAATAGATACTGCACAGAGAAAGAAATACAAAAGGTTCTTAAACCTATAAATACATGCATAATTCATTCCTTATAAGAGATACCTTTTTTGGGGGTGCCTGGGTGGCTCCATTGGTTAAGTGGCCACCTTCAAACCACGTTACGATCTCAGGGTCCTGGAATTGAGCCCCACATTCAGCTCCCTGCTCAGCGAGGAGTCTTCTTCTCCCTCTGCCCCTCCCCCCATTGTGTTTTTTCTTTCTTTCTTTCTCAAATAAATAAAATCTTAAAAAAAAAGAGATACCTTTTTTATATGCCAGCTTGCCAGCTTGGCATGTTGGTGAGGGCTGACGAACAAGCCATTCCCTTATATTTTCAGTGATCGTGAAAAGTGATTTAACTTCTGTGGAAAGCAAGTTAGCAATATCTGCCAAAATACAAATGCATGTACACTTTGACTTGGGAATTCCACTGATAGGAATTTGTCCTACAAAAACATTCATTATTTATGATATTTCATACAAACAAGGATTCACACAGACAAGAATTCACAATAGCATTGCTATATATATTTATCCAATAGCTAAACATTGGAAATCTACATGTCCAAAATTAGGGGACCAATTTCCTAATTATAGTAGATACAACAGAGTACTCAAGGGATGCTTGGGTGGCTCAGTTGGTTAAGCATCTGCCTTCAACTCAGGTGATGATTCCAGGGTCCTAGGATCTAGCTCTTCATTGGGCTCCACGCTCAGCAGGGAGCCTGCTTCTCCCTCCCTCCCTCCCCCTGCTTGTGCTCTCTCTCTCTTTGTCAAATAAATAAATAAAAATCTTAAAAAAAACCCCAGAGTATTAAAAATTTTACAAAAGAAACAGCACTATATGTACTGGATAAGATCAGTTAAAAAGCCTATCAGTTAAAAAGCCTAAAAGCAAAACAGTGATAGTTTATGATCCTGTTTATATAAAAACAATGATAAGCCCACAAAATGCATATTTATTATTTTATATTTACGTATTATACATTTTCTTATATTTCTGTAAGTTGATTTAAGACACTGGCAATCTTGGTTAGCTCTTAGGAGTTAACTGGGTGCCTTGAAGGAAAGATGCAAAGATACCCTTGTCTTATGTCAGATTCTCTAGACGTAGAGGCTGTGATTGATGGGGATTCTTGAGCGTGTGTTGTCAGGAGAAGGGGAGGTAAGCAGGACAAGCAGGAATCAAAAGCTAAGCAAGAAGGTGTCTTAGCTGAAGTCTAGCTTCTGCCTGATACCTTGAGGAGTTCTGGAGTCTGGGTTGTGCCCTAGAGTTGGTCCTGCCTTCAAACAAAGGGTCCAGGGGTGCCTGGGTGGCTCGGTCATTAAACATCTGCTCAGGTCCTGGATCGAGCCCCGGATCAGGCTCCCTGCTTAGGAAGGAGTCTGCTTCCATCTCTTTCTCTCCTTCTGCTCTTCCTCCCTGCTCGTTCTCTCTCTCTCAAACAAATTAATAAAATCTTAAAAAACAAACAAACAAACAAACAACCAATCCTTCCCATTCCCCCAAAAGAACCAAAGGGTCCAGGCCTTTATACCTTCATCAGTCAATTCTTGGTTGCGGGCAGACTCAGGAGGAGGGAGTATCCTCTTAGGGGGGCTCTTTATTGGCTAAAGGCCATTCTTTAGAAAAGGGCAGCTCTGAGCAATTAGTAATCAATATTCAGAGCAGCTGGGAGGGAACAAGATTAGAAGAAGGGATGTGGCCCCAATAGTTGACTACTACATCCCCACTATACTTTTTGAAAGTTGTAGAGTCTGTATTCACCTCCTCAAAAAAAAAAATCAATTAAACAAATCAGTATTACAGAAGGGTCTCTTTATGGTTTGTCTAGATTCTAAATTTAGCATGAATGCCAAAATTTAAACAGGAAAAGTTAGCCTTAGAAATCCTTAGCAAGGCTTCAATTTAGGACCAGCTGTTAGTCAATTTTTCCGCCAGAATTGGAACAAATTGTGTTTTTTTGGATGAGCACCACATGAAATAGTTGGCTTGCATTTAGGTGACCTTCTGTTTGAAACATTTACAGCTTTAAACACTGGACTTGTATTCACTGATGAGAGGCCCCGGGATACGGAGAGGAACCGAGGCAAGAGTGGATTTTTATTTGGCATCCCAGGCTCACCCCAGGATGGATGGAAGGGGGATCAAGCATATCGTTGGTCTCTATCCTTTATTTTTCCATACCAAATGTAGTTATGAATGTAGTATATATTGTACAGAAAAATGATCCAGGTTGGAAAAAAGGCCAAAGATGAGTGATATTTTAACATCGTGTTAGAGCATTTTTCAATGGACTCACCTGAGGGTCGTATCTTGCAAGAAAGAGAACTTTGTTGGCTAACAACTGATTAGGGCCCAGATGTCTCATAACTCTGTAAAGTTAGATGTTAACTTATAAAAATTGGCAAGGTATTATTCACCCCCCCCCCCGCCGGTAAAGAAGATAACCCCGGGGTTATAGTTTTATTGCTTTGTAGGATATGATCCAGTTCCAGATCTAACTCAGCCATCTGATTTCAAAATTCTTTTTCCCACTGACATTTCCATCCCAGTTTCTCATATCCGCACCAAACTATTTTCTCTGTTTTCTATTTTCTTCATTAATGAGTTAAATAAAACTTTGGCATCTGCTCACTATATACTAATTGCCCCTTTTTAAATAATTTGAGAAAATGTGCTTTTTCAGTGTAAATTAACATAATGTAAATTTATGTGGTTAAATGCACACTCAGTGTAGCTTGCTATAAAGTAATACATTGACTGACTGTGAAGTCCAGTGGAATAAAACACTATTGGATTCACTACACTTCATTTTCTCTCTGGAGGGCACAGTTGTATGTGTTTCAAACTAAGCTTGTGACTATTAGTCTGGCTGTTGGGGTCCTTGACATACCGACATACATAGTGCTTGGAAAAATGGCTTCACCAGGAAAGAAAATAAAAATAAAAAGCATTCATTTACTTTTCCTGATGCACTCCCCCCAAATCCACTTGCCATGTTTAGCAAATAAAAATACAGTACATTCTAGTTAAATTTGAACTTCATATAAGCAATTAATAGTTTTTAGTATGAATATGTCACAAATATGAAAAGTATTTTTTCTGAAAAGCCTACCTTGCGCATCTCAAAGTTCAGATGGGATTGTAAGAAGCAGGTGGGGCAGGAAGGTGGAGGCCACTGGTGTCAGAAATGCAAAGGATCATAGGCACAGATTGAGTCTTGTGCTGGGGAATACCAAAGGCCAAACTCAGGAATTAGAATCTGTTGTCAATTCCAAGGAGTGGAAGTTGAAGCATTGAGTGGGGAGCTGGGTGGCACTGTAGGAGGGCAAACTGCGAGAACCATAAATGGGGCCAGTCAAGAGAATTCAGAGCTGCACTGAAGGTTAATGTGTTCGTTTGAGTTTGTATTGTTTTAGAGTGTCCATCCAGGTACATAAATTAACTAGACATATTTAAAAATTCAGGGCCAAAGAACATTGTGGCAAAATACACATAACATAAATTTTACAGTTTCAATCACTTTTAAGTCTTCAATTTGGCAGCATTAAGTACATTCACAATGTTGTACAACCATCACCACTATCAATTTCTAGGACTACCTTCATCATCCCAAGTAGCACGTCTCTATTCATTACACAATAACTCTCCAGTCCCTGGTTACTTCTATTATGCTTTCTGTATCTATGAGTTTGCTTATTCTAGGTACATCGTATACGTGGAATCATACAGTGTTTGTTTTGTTTGTTTTCCTGTGTCTGGCTTATCTCAGTAAGTGTTATGTTTCCAGGTTCTCCCATAATGGTATGTATTAAAATTCTATTCCTCTTTAAGGCTGAATACGTTCCATGGCGTAAGTGTGTGCATATATTTATAAACATACACACACACATCACATTTTGTTTATCCATAAAACCGTAAAGAGGACACTTTTTTTTAAGAGAGAGAGAGAGAGAACACATAAGGGGGGACTGGGAGAGAGGTGGAGGGAGAGGGAGAGAGAGACTCTTAGGCAGGCTAACCCTGAGATCATGACCTGTACCGAAATCTAGAGTCAGATGCTTAGCTGACTGAACCACCCAGGCACCCCAAAAGGACACATTTTAGTGGGCATTTTATTTTTTAATTTTCCTGTGTAATATGCCTATGTTATGTCCATAAGAAGAACATATTTTTGTGGACATTTTATTTTTTAAATTTGCCTAATTTTTTGCATATATATTTACTGTTTTTTTTTTTTTAAAACTCACTCCATACCTAAGTATATTAAAATAACAACCTTGGGGGCACCTGGGTGGCTCAGTTGGTTAAGTGTCTGACTTTAGCTCAGGTCATGATCCTGGAGTCCTGGGATCGAGCCTCTCTTTAGGCTCCCTGCTCAGTTGGGGGGGTGGGTCCTGTTTCTCCCTCTCCCTCTATGAGCTCTCTCTCTCTCAAGTAAATAAATAAAATATTTTTAAAAAACTTTAAATTTTTTGAAATTTGAGTATAGTTGATACACAATATTACATTCATTTCAGGTGTACAACATAGTGATTCTATTTCTCTACACATTATGCTATGCTCACTATAAGTGTAGCTACCATGTGTCACTATACAATGCTATTACAATATCATTGATTGTATTCTTTATGCTATGTCTTTTCCTGTGACCTATTTTTTTTAAAGATTTTATTTATATATTTGACAGAGAGAGATCACAAGTAGGCAGAGAGAGAGCGGAAGAAGTCTCCCTGCGGAGCAGAGAGTCCGAGGATGCAGGGCTCAATCCCAGAGCCCTGAGATCATGACCTGAGTCGGAGGCAGAGGCTTAGCCCACGGAGTCACCCAGGCACCCCTTCCTGTGAATTATTTATTCCATAACTGGAAGCCTGTATTTCCCACTCCACTTCATCCATTTTCCCCTTCCTCTCACCCCTTCCCCTCTGGCAACCATCAGTTTGTTTTCTGTGTTTATAGGTCTGATTCTGCTTTTTGTTTTTTTGTTTATAATTTGTTTTGTTTTGTTTTAGGTTCCACATATAAATGAAATAATATGATATTTATCTTTCTTAGTCTGAGTATTTCACTTAGCGTAATATTTTCTAGGTCCATCCCTGTTGTTGCAATGATTGTATATGTATGTATATATATACAATCTTCTTTACCCATCCATCTTTGACAGACACTTAGGTTGCTTCCATAATTTTGGAATTGTAAACAAGACTGCAATAAACAAGTGGGTGCATATATCTTTTGGAAATTATGTTTTCATTTTCTTTGAGTAAATATCCAGTGGTAGAATTTTTGGATCATATGGTAGTTCTGTTTTTAATTATTTGAGGAACCTCCATACTGTTTTCCATAGTGGCTGCACCAATTTACATTCCTACCAACAGTTCACAAGGGTTCCAATTTTCCACATCCTCACCAACAGTCACTATTTCCTGGTTTTATTATTTTAGCCACTTTGACAAGTATGATGTGTTATCTCATTGTGGTTTTGATTTGCATTTCCCTGATGATGAGTGAGGTTAATCATCTTTTCATGTGTCTGTTGACCATGTGTATGTCTTCTTTGGAAAAATGTCTATTTGGGTCCTCTGCCCATTTTATAATCAGATTGTTTGAATAATACCTGTTTAAAATTGCTCCAGAGTCTTTGGGTAAACTCGGCAGCTCTGCTGATTTGAGCTAGGCTTTTGTGATCTCATCTGGGTTTTCTGTCATAGCTGTGGTACTTCTAGGTTGGCTGGGAGCTGGTTGGTCTAGGACAGCCTCAGCTGGGTAATTTATCTACGTTCCATGTGGTTTCTCATCCTCCAGTAGGCTACCATGATCACATGGTGATAGAATAAGGAGAAGAGTGGAAGAAATTTCTAAGCCTAGGCTTGGAACTAACCCAGTGTCACTCTTGCCTCATTCTTTTTGGTCAAAGTAAGTCACAAGGCCAGCCTGGATTCAAGGGATGAGAAATGACTCCAATTTTTGATGGGAGGATCTCAAAAATCATGGCATCTATCCATATATGGGGAAGGGAATGATCATGGCCATCTTTGCAAAAAGCCTTCCACAACCTTACTAATAACGTTATTTAGAAGTTTGTTTTGTACTTTCCAAATTGATCCGCAGATTCTGTACAACCCCTATCAAAATTTTGTGGGTTTTTCTTGCAGAAACAGACAAGCTGATCCTAAAACTCATATAAAATTTCAAGGGACCAAGAATAGACAAAACAATCTTGAAAAAGAAGAGCAAAGTTGGAGGACTTACTTACTTCCCAGTTGAAAAACTTACTACAAAACAAAGTAATCAAGACAATGTGGTGCTGGCATAAAGATAGCAATACAGAACCTTGGATTGGAATTGAGATTCCGTAAATAAACCTCTGTATCTATGGTCAATTGAAATTTGACAGAATGCCAAGACCGTTCAATGAGGGGACAATAGTGTTCTCAACAATTGATGCCGGAACAACCCGACATCTACATGAGGTTGGATTCCTATCTCATATCGCATACAAAATTAACTCAAAATGGATCGAAGACTAAATATAACAGCTAAAACTCATGCACTTGGAAGAAAAATAGTAGTAAATCTTCATGACTCCTTCCTATTTAACAATAGATTCTTGGATGTGATACCAAAAGTATGAGCAACAAAAGAAAAAATAGATAAATTGGATTTAAGCAAAATTAAAAGCTTCTAGTGTCATGTTTCAAATGGCACTATCGAGAAAGTGAAAAGACAACCTACAGAATGGGAGAATGTATTTGCAATCATATATCTGATTAGGGACATATATCTAGAGTATATAAAGAACTCTTAAAACTCAATAATCAAGAAATGTAACCTAATTTTTAATATGGGCAAAGGATCTAAATAGACATTTCTCTAAAGAAGATACATAAATAGCCAAAAACACATTTAAAGTTATTCAACTTAATTAGTCATCAGGAAAATACAAATCAAATCACAAGATGCCACTTCACACCGACCAGGATGTTTATAATAAAAAAAGTCAGGTAAGAACATGTTGGTTACAGGAGCTAGTCACAAAAGATCACATACTGTATGATTCCACTTATATAAAATGTCCAGAATAGGCATGTTTTATTTTTAAAAATTTTTTATTAACATATAATGTATTATTAGCCCCAGGGATACAGGTCTGTGAATCACCAGGTTTACACACTTCACAGCACTCACCATAGCACATACCCTCCCCAATGTCCCTAACCCCGCCACCCTCTCCAGACCCCCTCCCCCCAGCAACCCTCAGTATGTTTTGTGACATTAAGAGTCTCTTATGGTTTGTCTCCCTCCCAATCCCATCTTGTTTCATTTATTCTTTTCCTACCCCCTAAACCCCCCACATTGCATCTTCACTTCCTCATATCAGGGAGATCATATGATAGTTGTCTTTCTCCAATTGACTTATTTCACTAAGCATGATACCCTCTAGTTCCATCCACATCGTTGCAAATGGCAAGATTTCATTTCTTTTGATGGCTGCATAATATTCCATTGCATATATATATACCACATCTTCTTTATCCATTCATCTGTTGATGGACATCTAGGTTCTTTCCATAGTTTGGCTATTGTGGACATTGCTGCTATAAACATTCGGGTGCACGTGCCCCTTCAGATCACTACGTTTGTATCTTTAGGGTAAATACCCAGTAGTGCAATTGCTGGGTCATAGGGTAGCTCTATTTTCAACTCTTTGAGGAACCTCCATGCTGTTTTCCAGAGTGATTGCACCAGCTTGCATTCTCACCAACAGTGTAGGAGGGTTCCCTTTTCTCTGCATCCTCGCCAGCACCTGTCATTTCCTGACTTGTTAATTTTAGCCACAGAATAGGCATGTTTTAGAGACAAAAAGTAGATTGTTGGTTGCTGAGGGCTGGGAAGAATGGCAGGATAGGGAGGTAACAGCTAAAAGGTACAGAGTTTCTTTTTGAGGCGATGAAAATATTGTAAAACAGTATTATGATGGTTGTATGCATTTATAAATATACTAAAAACATTGAATTACACACCTTAAATATGTGAATAATATGGTATCTTAATTATATATTAATAAAGCTGTTACTTTAAAAGGTCACATACTGCATGATTTCACTTATATGAAATGTCCAGATAGGCAAATCCACTGATACAGAAAGTAGATCACTGCTCGTCAAGGGTCAAGGGAAGATGGAATCAAGAATGACGGTTAATAGGTATGTAACATCTTTTTGAGGTGATTTAAATGTTCTGGAATTAGAGTAGTGATGATTGCACAACACTGTGAATATACTAAAACCCTCTGAATTGTACACTTAAAAATGGTGAATTTTATGTTACAAGAACTTTATCTCGATGAAAAATTGTAGCTTGTTTTGTTTGTTTTAGACACTACAACTTAGGATTGCATACACTTTTACTTAAGGTGAGCTCATTAATTGATCCATTCATTAAATTGAAATGAATTATCTCCAATACTCTAAATTAAAGTGCTCTAGTTGTTTTGGCTTTTCACTGCTCTGACTTACACTGACTATAATTTGCATCACTACAAATTCTTTAAATGACCATGCTGGGGCGCCTGGGTGGCTCAGTGATCTGTCAAATAAATAAATAAAATCTTTAAAAAAAAATAAATGACCATGCTTACTTATGGGAAGAATAAGAAGCCCAACCACTATTCTAGGCTCATGTTTTTAATTAATGTAATTGTATCAGTCTGAGGGAGTTTTAAAAAACATTTACTGGACATTAAAGTGGGCTTTAATGGCTGTAATTCTCAGATTTAATTATTTGGTCTAAATACCTACTTATTTATATACACATATATACAAAAAAGGAAGAATGTGGGGCGCCTGGGTGGCTCAGTGGGTTAAATCCTCTGCCTTCAGCTCAGGTCATGATCCCAGGGTCCTGGAATCGAGCCCCGCATCGGGCTCTCTGCTCAGCAGGGAGCCTGCTTCCCCCTTTCTCTCTGCCTGCCTGTCTGCCTACTTGTGATCTCTCTCTCTGTGTCTAATAAATAAAAAAAATCTTAAAAAAAAAAGGAAGAACAAATTATAGGCATTTCTGTTTTTGGAGTCCTTCCCTGGGTTCATGTTATGACAAAAGTCTTTTGTGTTTAAGACAAAGGTCAATATGGGTGATTCAATAACAAACTGATTTTGAACTACAAGTATTGTCATAGTCATGTTACAGGTAACATTAGAAAGAGATGCATAGTGACAGCATATATCTAAATAATTATCATTTGCTTTGTCTATGAGATGTTATGCAAGTAAAATTTTAATTCATGACTTTTTCCTTATTGAAAGCTTATTGCCTCAGAACTGTGTCTATTGAAACTTATCTCGCTGAATGTTTGATCAACTATTACAGATTTTTTTTTAAGATTTTATTTATTTATTTGACAGACAGAGATCACAAGTAGGCAGAGAGGCAGGCAGAGAGAGAGAGAGGGGAAGCAGGCTCCCTGCTGAGCAGAGCCCCTGATGCGGGGCTCGATCCCAGGACCCTGGGATCATGACCTGAGCTGAAGGCAGAGGATTTAACCCACTGAGCCACCCAGGTGCCCCTCTATTATAGAATTTTTCTAAAAAGCATCATTGGTATCCGGGGCTTGGAAGATTCTTAAAATTGTGAGTAAAAAATGAATTCATTGATTTTAAAAATGACAATGGCCAGAATTGGTAAGGATGTGAAAAAATAGACTCTGTCAATATTCTGTTGCTGGAGATAAAAATTGCTGCTCAACTTCTGGAAAAGAAGTTGATAGTACATATCAAGGTTCTAAAACTGCATGTACTCTTTGGCCCAACAATTTCAATTTTAGAAATATGTCCTAAGAAAGTAATTGAGTTAATGTGCAAAGTTCTGTTCATTGTATCACTATTCCTTTTTTTAAAAAAAGATTTTATTTATTGTTTATTTGATAGAGATCACAAGATCACAAGTAGACAGGAGAGGCAGGCAGAGAGAGAGGAGGAAGCAGGCTCCCTCCTGAGCAGGGAGCCTGATGCGGGACTTGATCCCAGGACCCTGAGATCATGACCTGAGCTGAAGGCAGAGGCTTAACCCACTGAACCACCCAGGCACCCCCCCTTTTTTTTTTTAAGATTTTATCTGTTCATTTGAGGCAGAGAGATACAGAGAGAGAGCATGAGCAGGGGGAGAGGCAGAGGGAAAGGGAGGAGCAGGCTCCCCACTGAGCTGGGAGCCGAACATGGGACTTGACCCCAAGACCTGGAGATCACGACCTGAGTCGAAGGCAGACGCTTAACCACCTGAGCCACACAGGTGCCCCAGTCACTATTTCTTTATACAAACTGCACTATAAGCCATCTCCATATCTACCAGTAGGCATTACGTTTGACGTATTTGTGCAAGGAAATATTCTGTGGCCAAAAATTGATACTACTTATCATGGGAACATGTCCAAAATATATTATTGTTTGAAAAAAGCAGGTTATCAATTAGTATTTATCAACTGACCCCATTAAAATCGTACACAGAACCTTTATAGTTTCCTGTATTTCTGAATTTTTGCAATGAGCATGTGTTACATATACAATCATAAAAACAGTAAAATGATTTCTATCTCATAAAAAAATGCCTTTCTTTGCAATAACCAGTGATTACCACTTTCTACGTTTTTATCTTTTAAACTACTAGATGTCATTCATATCCTAGGACTTCTTTGAGCTTCCCCACTACACTACCCTGCAAAGAAGGCAAAGTAGATTATTGATTAAGTAGATTATGTCCCTCCTGCATGAGTTTAAGAGATGTCACAGTCAGTCCAAAGGTCACATCAGCACAGGGCAATGATGGCCAATTCCAGAGTCTTTAGCCAGTTACCCCATTCGGGGTTCTTAGGTAGAGAGTTACTACAGTGTTTCACAATTAAGGTTGTCTGATACCCCTTCAGTAGCTTTAAGGAGCTAAGCACAGGTCGGCCTCCTGCCTTCACCAACCCTACGCCACTCTCAGCCTTGGGGGCTCTCCCCATCCCCTGACATTCCCATCTATTAAGATAGTCCATCCCATCTCTCCTTTTCTCCCTCCAGGAGATTCCTGCACAGGCTTTCTTCAAGGGGCCTTTAATTACTTAGTTTGTCTCGTTTTATTGAGGGTAGGAGAAAGAATTTGCTGACAACTCTTTTTCCATCATGTTAAGTATCAGGTGTACTGAAACCACACATTAGATGTGTTTGGTCTGCAGGATAAAAAGTTCATTTCACTTGGCTACTCTTAGGAGGAAAAAAATCCCATACCTATGATTTTGTTCTGTAAACTTAAGGATGATATAAATAAAAGGTAGAAGGGTAGGATATTCACAAGTTTGGCATGAGCTGTATTAACCATAAATGCCCCTCCTTCCAGCAAAAAAGCGGGGGTGGGGGGGTATAGTAGGGAACAGATGAGACTCAGAAGTGCCGCTTGTGCAAGAATTGTGTGCAAGTCATATTATCACTGTTCTTATATATCATGGAACCCCCAGAATTGACTTTCAATAAATGTCTATGAAATATAAGTGGAGTTGACACTGCATGGAAACAATATGTATTTTACCTATTCTGTTGAGCGCCACTGTTGGATCTTGATATGCTGAGTGTTTGCAAGAAGGGCTCTACTATAACCAAATTAGATCCTAATTCATAATGAGATTGGCAAAACTTCTATTTATTAAGAGGAAAATTGCACCATACAGAGAACACTGAAGTCCATAACTCTGTAATTGAAAGCAGTATTTACATAGGAGAAAAAAAGGTTTTAGTGATCACGAGAAATAAAAAAATGTAAAATATGTTTGTCTCAAAATAGCCAAGGCTGGACATATTTCACAAAACTTCCACCAAAACTGGGTTACAAAGCTGAGTAGAATTGAATTTGAGTCCTAGATCATAAAAACGAGGCGAATCTGAGTTTTTGTAATTATCTGTTATAAGCAGTGTCTCCGTGTGATTTTTCACTGTCTTCAGGGCAGTCTGAAATTGCCCATGTCTCCCTTGGGCTCCCCTAGCTTGCCCAGCTAGGTGCTTAGTGTCTTCCCAGGACCGCATTCTTCATGCGACTTTGTCATTCGTTCCTTTCCCTAGTCTCTCCTGAGTAACCTGATAAAGAGCCTTAGATGCAAAAGAAATATTTACTTTCCATTATCCTGTGCATGAATTGCATTTTCAGCATGGCCAGCTTCTAAGGGAATAACTCTATCTGAAAAGGGAAAATCTCAGGCAAGAGAAAAAGCTGGTATAAGACATGTCATTCAGGAATACCCCTAGATGCCCCTCAGATCTCAAATATTATTGAATCTTGCTGTCTGAGACAGGCTCCTCTGATTCTCGCTCTCTTCCCTGGTGCAGCAAGGAAGCTAAGTTCAGGTCACCCCACCAAGGCCCACGCAGTGTGTGCCCAGTCTCCCCCAGCCCACATCACTCCCTACCAAGATAGCCTGCTCAACTCCTCTCACACTAGAAGGGCTCCACTTGTTTTCTCAAGGAGTCTTAGGAAACAAGGTTGGCCTCGCTTTTGAGGAAAGAAGGCTTCTTTTGAGTAAAGAAGGCTGCTTGGAGGACTGTTAGCTGTGTCTCTTCAGAACGACTGCTCAGTGGACTACCATTCTCGTCCCTAGTACTTCTAAGTTTGTCGCTTTTGGTGTGCTTCTGGACACGGGCGCCCTCTTGTGGCTCATAGGATATGGGTATGGCATGCAAGATACAGGAAATTATATCTGCATTTCTGTAGCTGCAAAGAGTACTCGGGTACGGCAGAAAAATGATTACAGCTAAATTGGTCTTTTTTTTTTTTGAGAGAGAGAGAAAGCACGCATGTGTGTGCGCAAGTGCGAGTGGCAGGAGAAGGGCAGAAGGAGGAGAAAGAGAATCTTAAGCAGGCTCTATACCCAGTGCAGAACAAAGTGGGGCTCAATCTTACAATCCTAAAATCATGACCTGAGCTGAAATTAAGAGTTGGACATTTAACCAACTGAGCCACCCAAGCGACCCTGATCAATAATTTTTTTTAAGTCATCTCTACACCCAAAGTGGGGCTTGAACTCACAACCCTAAGATCGAGAGTCACCTCCTCTACCAACTGAGCCAGGCACCCTTGACCTGACCAATGATTTTTAAGCAACATTACATAGACCTAAGTTAACATATTTAATCCAGAATCATACATGTATAAAGACCCTGGGTATAAGAAATTACATCATTCGAATAAAGAAACATCTGGCTCATCTAGCATTCCAAAAGTAATAATTTACATTTATTGAGTCCATACTATGTTTCAGATATCACTATAAACATTTTGCATAAAGAATTACACAACTTTTTATTATAGAAAATTTATTATGGAAAACTAAGCAATACAGAAAAGCTCATATAGGAACCTCTCTATATATCACCCACTTTTAACCATTATCAAAACATTTTAGGGACACCTGGGTGGTGCAGTTGGTTAAGCAACTGACTCTTGGTTTCAGGTCAGGTTCCGATCTCATGGTCACGGGTTGGAGCCTGGAGCTGGTCTGAGCTCAGTGTGGAATCTGCCTGAGATTCTCCCTCTTCCTCTGCCCCTCTCCACCTGCTCACTCTCTCTCAAATACATAAATAAATAATCTAAAAAACATCTTTGTTTTATCTACCATCATCATTTTTATTCCCCAATTTTTGGGGGCAAATATCAAATGTCCTATAATTCAGTCATAAATATCCTAAGCATATTCTAAAGTTTTAAAATATTTTAGCTGTTTTAAAGTTCACAACAGAGGGATGCCTGGGTGGCTCGGTGGGTTAAGCCTTTGCCTTTGGCTCAGGTCATGATCTCAGGGTCCTGGGATCGAGCCCCGAATCGGGCTCTCTGCTCAGCAGGGAGCCTGCTTCCCCCTTTCTCTCTGCCTGCTGCTCTGCCTACTTGTGATCTCTCTCTCTCCATGTCAAAAAAATAAATAAAAATCTTTTTAAAAAATAAACAAAGTTCACAACAGAAGTAGATACTATTATTATTCCCACTTTACATATGTATAAATTGAGGCTAATGCTATTAAGAGATTCAGCCCTGGAGTCTGAGTCCAGAGGCTGTGTGATAGCCAGCTTCCAAGATGGCTCCTGATCTCAACAGGTATTCACATATGTTGGATTGTGAGACCAACAGCAGAAGAGATGGGATGTCACTTCTGAGATTAGACAGTGGCTTCTGTCTTAGGTGCCTGCTCTTTTTGGATTATTTGCTCTGGGGGGAAACCAGCTGCCATGGGCAGCAGCTCCATGGAGAGCCCCACATAGGGATGGAAAGAAGGCTTCTAGCCAAAAGCCAGAGAGGAACTGAAGTTCACCACCAAAGAGTAGGGTTAGAGGCACATTTCCAGCCCTCTTTCAGCCTTTATATATCTGCAGCGAGAGCCAACAGCATGACTACAACCTCCTGAGAGACCCTGAAGCCAGAACCATCCAGCTATGGCACTCACAGATTTCTGACCCGCAGAAATTATGAGATAATAA
Source organism: Mellivora capensis (assembly GCA_004024625.1). Lineage (NCBI taxonomy): Eukaryota > Metazoa > Chordata > Mammalia > Carnivora > Mustelidae > Mellivora > Mellivora capensis. Next base: position 26,315 of record PISX010013718.1, on the reverse strand, counting down.
ATATTTGTTGTTGAAGCTGCTGTACTCTGGGTAACTTGTTATGTAGCATAGATTACTGACAGTCTGCATTCTTAGTCACTGTTTTATTCTTACTCCAAATGCAAGTCTGCAGTAGCTTCTTTTTTTTACTGCTATGACACTAGTTGTTAAGGACAAAATTGAGGCAGTGCAACTAACTGAAAAGATAGGGGAGTTTAATATTACACACGCTTTTGTTGTTATTCTAATCCGTGAATGGTGAATATGTCAATTCTTTGGAGTTAGTTAATAAAACTAGAAAGGGACTGTTAATTAAATCAAATATATTATTGTTCATATAATTTCCATATCAACAAAACCTAATATACTTCATATTTTTAAAAAAATGACTTCAGAACATTCTATCTTAGTTATTAAACTAATGCTCCATTGATTAGCGATTTGTTTCCAGTTTTTGTTTTTGTTTTGTTTTTCAAATGGTGATCCACTGAACATCTTTATACATCCTATCTTGGTAAACTTGCAAGCATGGCCTTATGGAATATTTCTAGCAGTGAGCTTGATAGGCCAAGGGTATGTGCATTCTACATTAAAAGTGATTGCCAAATCACCTACACAAAATTTCTACTAATTTATAATACCACCAATCTTTTGTGAATTTCCCTGACTTACCACAGTTTTGTTAGAGCTAGATAGCATTAAACTTCAATATTTTCCCAATCCAAAAGGCGAAAAAAACATCTTCCACTGTTTGGATTTGCATTTCTTTAACTGTAGCTGAAGTCAAGCCTTTCTTTGTAAGTTTATTGGTCATTAGCATTTATTTTTCTCTGGACCATCTATCCTTATACTTTGCACAATTTTTAAAAAAGATTTTATTTATTTATTTGACAGACAGAGACCACAAGTAGGCAGAGAGGCAGGCAGAGAGAGAGAGGGGGAAGCAGGCTCCCCGCTGAGCAGAGAGCACGATGTGGGGCTCGATCCCAGGACCCTGGGATCATGACCTGAGCCGAAAGCAGAGGCTTTAACCCACTGAGCCACCCAGGCGCCCCTACTTTGCACAATTTTAATCTTACTGGTTTATAAGAGCTCTTCATAAAGTATGGAAACTAGTCTGTCAAATGTGTTGCTAATAGTTTTCTCATCATTTGAGCTTTGACTTTGTTTATGGTTTATGGATTTGTGTACTACTTGGTAAGGCTTTCCTTGTTCTATAATAACAAAAATATATTCCTATGCTTTCTTCTAGAAGCTTTTGTTTTTCATTTGTTGCATAATATCTTTGCTCCCTCTGGTTTAAGGAATGAGGAAAGGATCCAACATTTTTGTCCTCCAAAAGTTACCTAGCTGTTTTGATATCATATATAATAATCTCTCATTCTTCATCACTTTGAGGTATAACCTCTATCACTAACTCTTCATACATATTTGGTTCTATTTTGGCCCCTTTATTCTGTTCCATAAATCTGCCCATTTCTTTGCAAGTATTCAAGTGCATTTATTATTACAGCATTAGTCTGTGGTAGCACCAGTCTCTTGTTATACTTTGCTTTAAGATTTCCTGAATTATAGAATTATTTTTCAAGATAAAACATTCCTATTTGTATTTTAATTGGGATTAAATTGAATTTATAGGACGATTTGTGAAGATTTTATATATTTAACGTATTTAGTTTCCTGATGCAAGAAACGTTACGTCTTCCAGTTTACTTGTCTTCTTTTATGTCATAAGATAGAATTTTAAAGTTTTCTTCATTTAAATTCCACATATTTTTTTAAAATTTGTGAATACTTAGATATTTGATCAGTTTATGGTTTAAAAAGGGTTTCTTCCACTGGATTTTCTTTTTTTTTTTTTTTAAAGATTTTATTTATGTATTTGACAGAGAGAGAGAGAGATCACAAGTAGGCAGAGAGGCAGGCACAGAGAGAGGGGGAAGCAGCTGAGCAGAGAGCCCCATGCGGGGCTCGATCCCAGGACCCTAAGATCATGACCTGAGCCGAAGGCAAAGGCTTTAGCCCACTAAGCCACCCAGGCGCCCCTCCACTGGATTTTCTAATAGTTATTGATTAGGGACTTTTTAAAAAGATTTTATTTATTTATTTAGAGAGTGATGGCAGTAGGGAGCAGAGGGAGAGGAAGAATCCCCAGCAGACTCCATGCTAAGTACAGAGCCCAATGCAGAGCTTGATCTCATGACCCTGAGATCATGACCTGGGCAGAAATCAAGAGTCGGACCCTTAACTTACTGAGCCACCCACATGCCCCTGTTGATTTTTATATATTAAATTTATAATCTGCCATTTTACTGAATCCTATTATTGCTCCTGCTTTTAGAAATTCTCTAGGCTATTTTCCTGGATATTATCATCCCACTTTAGGAGATCCTCTTTAGGAGAGCACTGTGCCCATCCCCTAGCTGTCCTGAATGTTGATTACTAACTACTCACAGCTGCCCCCTTCTCTGGAGAACTGCCCTTCATTGAATGGGAGTTGACTTGCCTTGGAGATAACAGTCGTCTCCATTCCCACCAAGCAGCATACAGTCAATAACTAATGACTTATTGATTTGGGTGTTAAAAAAAAAAAAAGCTTGCCGCCCGTCTTGTACTAACTGTGAAACCAGTCACGCTCTGGAGCACTCCATGGGCTCAGGATGAGGCTAGACTTCAGCTAGCCTGTTGAGTTCCTCTGCCTACCTTAGCCTGCTTCTTTCACTCCCTTTTTCTCCTTCTGCAAGAGCACTGCTTCAAAAAATCACATGCTTCTGCCACCCTAATTTAGGATTTGCTTTTAGGAAACCCAACTTAAGACAATATGTAATCTCATGGATTAAATCAACATTTATTAAACTAGTATTATTGGGCATTGATGATGTCCTAGCACTGCCTAGACACTGGGCATCTGAACAGACCAACTTCCTTGTCTTGTGGAGCTTCCATTTAAGTGGGAGACAATGGCAATAAATAAGTAAACAAACATAGAAATATGTAATAAGGAGGATAAGAGAGCAGTGTGTGATGGAGTCGGGCACTAGTTTTGAAAGAGCAAACGGAGAAGGTAAATCAGTTATATTACTTTTGGTGCAAGTAAACAGGAAACACAACAATGTGGCTTAGGCAATGAAACAAAACAAAACAAAAAAGAATAAAGGATATTTATTATATCACACAGCAAAAAGTCTAAAAGTCGAAGGGCTCCATAGTTAAGAAAAGAAAGATATGAACAAGGAACCAGATTCTTTCGGTCTTTCTACTTTGCCATCCTTGGTGTGTCAGTTTTGACCTCCAGACAAAAGAAACACAGATTCTGTGGCAGAGTAATTGTTAAACTGCAAAGAATACTTTGTAGACCAATTCAGTGTAAAGTCTTGGGGATTTACTCCTTTACAGGAATGTAAGAGAGAGTACAGCCTTCTGAAGGCATGTCTCTGATCAAAGGCAAGGGCAGGACTTCTAAATGCAGAAGTCACAAATTTTTACAAGGGAAAATGATGGCTTGGTTTAAACAAACTTTTGGATTGCCAGTTCAAAATTGCTTTGTTACAGTGGAGCTTGGCACGGCTGATTGCTATGCCCCAAGTCAGTTTTTCAAGTCTAGACGGTACAGTCACAAATTCACTATCAGCAGCTTTTCTACTGACCGGCTAGCTTTCTGAAAAGTGATTGCTCCGGTTCCTTCTTCGGGGGAGACAGGTGGTCTCTCTCCCTGCTACATATTACAGGGTCTGGATCATGCAGTGAGCAAGTCTGAATGCATATATTCAAGGTCCGGCAAAAAGTTCTTTTATCACTCTCTTCATGGTCACAGGGCGGCTGCAGCAGTTCCAGATGTCCCATCCAGACACACAATATTAAGCAACTATCTTGTATCATGCTGTTGCATAGTTGTTTATTTACGCCTTCAAAATCCCTTTCAGTAGTTAACACTATTTATGCTAGCTATGCTGGATTTGAAATACAATACTCATTTCCCCCCAAGCCACGAAGCATTAAAATATTGGTCAGAATGAGAATCATGGTGATTCACAGTTTTTAAAAGGACAGGTTGAATCCTGCAAGGACAAAACATTCGAGATAAATTGCCCAAAGAAATGCCCAATTCTGTTTGCATTGGATTATCTTCTTGCCAGAGCAAGTGTTGCTTAGAGGTTGTTGATTAGATATCAAATAATCCCTGAACTCGATGGCTGTTTTGTAATCACTGAATACCTTAAGGAGCTATATACTTCCCCACCTCCCCTAACTCAGCCAGGTCGAATTCTATCTAACTACATTACTTAAGGAGAGAGCTGGACTTTCTAAAGCACATATCCAGAAAAAAGTAGGAAGTAAAAGCCAGAAATCTTAACCCTTTCTTCTAGGGAAAATACTAGAGTTTATTTCAACTCAGCAGGGGTGTAACTCACCATCTACAGCCTGGGAAATTTGACCTGAGACCGTGGCAATACATGGATTGGGGTGACATGTTTAGAGATAATTTAAACCTACCACCATTGTATTTTCCTTATAACATAGAAAGGTTAAGGGGAGAGTGCAGAACACACGAGGGAATTGTTAGCCGAGGAAAAAGGTTGAAGGAGAGAGGGAGGTCTATGGGCCGCACAGACAGATCAAGCCAGTTTCACAGTTTTACCTGCGGCCAGGTTGAAACAGTTGACTTCAAAGGTCCTGTAACTGGTTGAACCACATTGTCCTAACCTGGTAATGTCTTTGGCTATAAACCTCATCCATTATTGCAACTTGGCTTGTCATTAAGTAATTAGTTCTTACCCTCAAATCAGTCTCTTGTCAAATATGCCTTCCTCATTTGGTTTATGCTCTTGTTTCCTTTTCACATAAGCAACAATATATGTCTTGTAAGCGGTTTAGAAGCTTTATACTCCAGTTTAAATTCTGATTAACTGTTTATGGAGCTTGTCTGGGAGCAGACAGTCCAGCTGGCATAGTATTTTATTCATCCACGGAATGTTTGCTGACCGTCTCCAGCAGGAGGCGAGACAAACACGTTGGTCCTTTCTTTAAGGGGCTTAGCAATTATTCTTTGTAGCTATTGGAATCGATAGATACAAAATCATTTAGGAGACCCCATTACCTAGTAGTAGATGTTCATTAACAAACTTTATTGTTGAGGAGCTAGAGTTTTATAGAAGGAACATCGTGCTGGCCTCTTGGTACCTTTTCCCAAGGTGTCCATTTCCAGCAAAGCGCAAAGGCATAGCAGCAGGGAACGTGGGTTCGAATGGGATGGCATTACGCTGATACGCTAAGTCTGTATCACGTATCTTTGCTGACTCAGTGTACAGCCACACCCCGGCAGACTCTAAGTCTGGAGGGTGGAGGCGATGATGGTCTGGTGAGGCCAGAGAAAATCCCAGAGACAGAGATCAATACACAGGTTTATCGGGGGAACTTACATCCAGGGAGTTCGGGAGAGGCTGACTGGACAAAGGATCTGCTGCTTGGCTCTGTGTGCAGTGAATTTTTACTCATAACAACTTCCCCTAGCAACTATCAGTGGCCCTTCTCCTTCTCGCATAGCCAGGGTTGCCAAGGATATTAAGATCTGCCACCTGGGCAATCTTCGCTGGCCACCACTGGAGGCCCCTGACTTCGAACACTGAACGATGTGTTCTTCTGCACATTCTGCTTGATGGGAATATAGAGAGAGATAGGATCTTTAGATTCTTGAGGTAATAATTAACAAAGGCATTCAGGGTAAGCTTGCTATCCAGCATGTGCCTAATACTCAGTCTCCCATTAAATAATTAAAAAAAACTTCTTTTCAATTCATACATGGGCACTTTTACTCATTCTTTCATTTATTTATGTAAAAATATTTATTAAGTGCCATCTGTGGAGAACTATGAGCATCATCCCCAGACAGAAGCTTTTAGGAAACCAATCATTGCATTTCTTTTTTTTTTTTTTTAAAGATTTTATTTATTTGTCAGAGAGAGAGGGAGAGAGAGTGAGCGAGCACAGGCAGACAGAGTGGCAGGCAGAGGCAGAGGGAGAAGCAGGCTCCCTGCCGAGCAAGGAGCCCGAAGTGGGACTCGATCCCAGGACGCCGGGATCATGACCTGAGCCGAAGGCAGCCGCTTAACCAACTGAGCCACCCAGGCGTCCCCAATCATTGCATTTCTGGTACTCCTATAGGCAGACTGGCTTTAGCTTCAGATGCTCTTTGCCAAAAATATTATCTCCATAGAGCTTAGATTTGGGATGGGTCCCTTCAGCTTCCTGCACATGGTAACCCGCAGGTTGTAGAGAGGAAAGATGGGGTGTTTCTGCTGAAATCTTAAAGTTATCCTGACCATACAGGTAACCACAGCTTGAATGACATTCATAAGAAGAAACACTATGTGGGTCGATATAAATCTTCAGATATTATCTCTTGACTGTGATGTCCTGGTATCCTCCAAAGATCTTTTTTCCTTGATGACTGTGCCCTGAGAGCCAAGCCCCAAGTGCTTCGGAAACATCCCTCACACCCTCATTCTGCCTCCACGGGGCATGGAAACGTGTAGCGACTGATTGTAGCACCATTGTCCTAGGCGTCCTGTGGTAGAATGCTCACTTCTGCTGACCACCATCTCCAAAAGACACAGATATACAGATTTTTATTTATTTATTTGACAGAGATCACAAGTAGGCAGAGAGGCAGGCAGGGAGAGGGGGAAGCAGGCTCCCTGCCGAGCAGAGATCCCCATATGGGGCTCGATCCCAGGACCCTGAGATCATGACCTGAGCAAAATGCAGAGGCTTTAACCCACTGAGCCATCCAGGTGCCCCATGAAATACTCTGCCTTTAAAAGCATTTTCACTGGTAAAGGCATTTCTTCAGGGTATTTACTCCTGTGTGGGTGTGGGGTAGACAGCTTCCAAGAGGGTCTCCCAGTGATGCTCACCTCCTGGTACTTTTGCGTATTCCCCTCCCATATTGAATCAAGGTTGGTCTGTGAATACAGCAGAAGTGATGGCATGCGACTTCCATGGCTCCATCGTAAAAAAAACTTGTGTCTCAGTCTGGCTACCATAGCAACTGTCAGATAATCAACCTTCATTGTTTAAAGCCACTAAATTCTGGGGTAATTTGTTACATGGCAATAGTTAACTACTAACCTCAGTATGGTGTGTGAGGCCAGAATTAATTCAGTTAAAGCTTTAAGTCAGTTTTCATAGATCAAAATGATTTATAACAACAGAAATAACAAATTTATAATTGATCACACCATTGGTTTAACAAGCTACATAGCTATTAAAATGTAACTGACTTTCTCTAATTGCCAGATACCATGAAAAAAAAAATTTCTTCCTACAATAACCAACACATAGGGTGTACATAAGTTAAACATGCTAACTTTACAGGAAAAGTTTCTTGAAGATTCTAGAAATTATAGTAAGTGGAGCCTGGTTTAGTGTTTTTTTTTTTTTAAGATTTTATTTATTTATTTGACAGACAGAGATCATAAGTAGGCAGAGAAGCAGGGAGAGAGAGAGAGGAGGAAGCAGGCTCCCCACCGAGCAGAGAGCCCAATGTGGGTCTCAATCCCAGGACCCTGGGATCATCACCTGAGCCGAAAGCAGAAGCTTTAACCCACTAAGCCACCCAGGTGCCCCCTGGCTTAGTGGGTTTAAAAACACCTCCTTTTTAAAAAAAATTTAAAAAGATTTTATTTATTTTAGAGAGAGAGAGTTGGGGGGTAGGAACAGAGGGAGAGGAACAAGCAGACTCTGCACTGAGAGCCCTATGAGGGGCTCAATCTCATGATCCTGAAATCATGGTCTGAGCCAAAACCAAGAGTCAGACACAACCAACTGAGCCGCCCAGGTGCCCCAAGATGCTTTTTAAAGCAGTTAATGGTGGGTACAAAAGAATCTCAAAAAGGAAAATTTAGGAGAATTGATTTTCAATGTTTCAAAAATTCCAATATTTAAGAATCAATCTTCTTTTCTTCATAATACTTATCATTGATTAAGTCCTTATAGTAGCCTTGTGAGGAAAGTATTATTATGCCTAAATTTTTGCCTAGGAAACAAGCTTGGATGACTGCAGTAACTTGTTTAAAGTCACCCAGATAGTAGGTGACTGAGCTAGAATTTGAACCCTGTTTTGCCTTTCTCCTTATCCTATACTTTTTCTACTATCACAGGAATAGGACCTTTATCTAAAATTAGTTTTTAAGGTTTGATATGTGTTGAATGTCACTCATGTCATTGCTATGCATAGAAAATGAATAGACTTAAATACTTATGATTCAGGTTTTTAAAAAGTCTTATTCGTAAGTGAAAAGAAAAGGGTTGATCTTCTGAATAATTTAAGTACTCCCCATTTTTTTTATCCATACCATTCACTGGTTAACTGTTCATTTTCTTATTTACCACAGACAGTTGTAAAACTGATAAGAACTTAAGGTTACATGGAGTAATTGCTCCCTAGTTAACATTTCGTTGATTAATATACTCATTATGTAACATCTATGACATCATGACCTATAGCATAACTTATTCATAACAGGCCATTACTCCCCAGCTAACATTTAATTGATACATTAGTATCTGCCCTTCTTGTCACAGATAATGTCTTCCGATGCTTGGTAATTTATGCACAGGAAACCTCAGCTGTGGTCATTTTTGACATACTGATATGAATTAGTAAGTTTTCTCTTTCTTTTAAAATTTTTCTATGCTGAGTACAATAAACAATATCATTTTTTAAAAAGATTAATTAATTAATTAATTTAGAGCACATGAGCAGGGAGAAGGGTGGAGGGAGAGAGAGAATCTCAAGCAGACTCCATGCTCAGCGTGGAGCTTGATCTTCTGACCTCAGATCATGATCTGAGCCAAAATCAAGAGTCAGATGCTTCACCAACTGAGCCACCCAGGCGCCCCACAACCAATGTCTATTCTGTAAATATTTTTTGTGAGCAATGAGTAGTAAATTATCTATTGAATAAATATAGCAGGATCATAATATATATTTTATAACTATTTCTCAAAGAAATTCTGTCCTTTCTCTATGATGAAAACACTCAGGAGATTATTTGCTCTGCTGCAATGCTTTTTGTTGTTGTTGTTGTTGATAAATTTGTCTTTAACATTTTCTCAATGTGTTACACAGGCTTCTGTATATTTTCCCATATTGCTTCTTCCAGGAAGGACCCGCATTTTATTTTTTTACATGAGTCACATGCTAATGCTTTCAAGTACAATGCTATGCTATGATGTTAATGAAGTTTAGAGAAACAAAAACATTTCACAGTGTTTGAGACCATAAAATGTAATTTAAGGTATTTTTGTTGAATTCAAATATACATCTAACATGAAACTCCTTCTGCTCCTTCTTTCTTCCTTCACTTCACATGTAACATCACCTACACCAGTCCATCCCTTACCATCAGCCTCAGCAGCTGCTGTGTCTGTTGGTCTGATCCACAGATCTCTGTGCCCAGTCTCGCCTCTCCCATGTCACTGTGAACTTTGACTCCTCTATTGCCCTGTTTCATTCCCTTGGCTTCCTTCTCTCCCTCTCTGTTAGTTTAGAACCTGCTGCCTGATGAAAAACCCAAATTATCTCAACCCAATAATAAAACAAAAGACTTTTTTTACAAAAATCAATTCAAGAAGCAGTAGAAAACATTGATGGATCCACAGCCAATAGAAGAAATTGGAGAAATAATTAAAGGAAAATAATCATTAATGATAGTAAGTACATTTATTGACCTTGCTAAGCACGTAGCTATGGGTAAGTGCCATGCCAAACACTTTACATAAACTTATCTTATTTAATCTTCAACAGCAATAGGAGATAGATAATATTATTATTAATACATGCTGTTTTACAGGGGAGGAAATTGAATTAAAGGAGTAAAAAGTAAGTCACCCTGGCATTATATAGCTTTATTTATTTCATTTATTGTGAAAAAGCTGAAGTAGGACCCAGGTGTTTTTGATCCTTTTAACCATGTTTCCCTATTTGGCCCAGCCAATTTAATCAGTGATAACATGTTCAAGGATTGACAAATTCCAATGTGTGTCTTTCAAACACAGGCAACAAGAAATAGTTTTCTAATTCTCTTAGTAAAACCAGCTTAGTCTTCCAAATCTACGCTATACATAGATGCCCAAAATCTTAAAATTTAGCAAACTGAATCCAGGATCACAGTAAAAGGTGAATGCTGTCTGACCTAACAGAGTTTATTTTGGGAATACATGCTATAAACCACATGCCTGGCCTGTGACATAATAGGTCATTCCCATCAACATTCAAAAATCTTCATTTGAAACCACACACAGAGGCTGGCATGAAGTGCCCCCTGGACACACAATTGCCATTCTCTTTCTCGCACCAGTGGGTCACCAAGTTCACCACTTTCCAATCTCACAGACTTTCTAAAACCGACTTAGATCAGGTTTTCAGTCCCCCAAAATTTCTTGTGAAGATTGTCCTTGATTACATCAATTTCAAAAAGCAATTTTCATTCTTCCTAATAGCACTTGGCCTGCCTGGCCATTCTCTCCCATTTGAAACATTTTCTCCAGGTGGCCTCCAAGACCCCCACTCTTTTATGGTTCTCCTGTGGTTTTGGCAGCTCCTTCAGTCTCATCTGCTGGCTCCTCTACATCTTCCTGATGCCTAAACGTCATATGGGCCCGGGGCTCAGAATGACGGTTCTTCTTTTTTCTGCCTCATGATTTCATCCAGTCCTGGTTTTTAAAATTTTTAACTTTTTAATTAATTTTTAACGTTTTAATTAATTTTTATTTTATTGGATACATACACATTTTTAAAAAGTCATAATATTCATGAGATAACAGAATATATATATATATATATTCTTTTCTATAATATATCTATATATATCTATATATATCTTCCTGGTTCCTGGCACAAAGCTCCTAAAACCCCTTTAATTTTATAAGTAATAAGAACACTAGGAGCACCTTGTAACATTTGTCTTTGACATTGTCCCTGACAACAGGGCTCCTAAAACCCTTGCTGATTTCTACATGATAAGAGCTTGAGGAGCATCTTTTGTTCATTGTGGTGACTCTGAGTGGGCTGGCTGGGTGGCTCCTGGAAGGGGGTTGGTTCCCAGAAAGACCAAGCCATGATTAGAAGTTTGGAATTTTCAGGACCAACCCTCAAGAGAGGGTAAAGGGGCTAAAAATGGAGTAAATAATCGACCATTTCTACATAAGGAAGCCTCCACAGAATCCCAATGGTATGGGATTTGGAGAGATTCTAGGTTGGTAACCAACCTGGTACCAACAGATTCTAGGTTGGTAAACACAGTCACACCAGGATGATGATTCACCCCAACTCCATAGGGACAGAAGTCCCTGCGTCTGGAATTCTCCAACACCTTGGCCTAAGAATCTCTTCATCTGGGTGACCATCTGTATCCTTTATTTTATTATTTACTAAACTAGTAAATATAAGTGTTTCCTGAGGACTGTGAGCTACTCTAGCAAATTAATCAAACCCAAGGAGGGGCTCACTGGAACTTCCAATATATAGCCAGTTGGTCAAAAGCTCAGGTGACAACCTAGACTTGTGAATGTCATCTAAGGTGTGTGTGTGTAAGGAGCAGTCTAATAGGACTGAGACCTTCACCTTTGGAATCTAACACTATCTCCAGGTAGCTAGTGGTAGACTTAAACTGTTGGATGGCCAGCTGGTGTGAAAGACTTCCTTCTTGTTGTCCTTCCTTCACACACATATGGTGACCACAAGTATCAGAAGTGAAGTGTTCTCTGTGAAAGCAAAGGAGATACACAGGGAAAAAAGACACAGACGGGATGAACTGGGTTTTTCCCTACATAGGAAGAAAAAAACCCCAATTTTTCCTTCTTAGTACTAAAAAGGCTTATGACAAAATACCTCATGTTATTGTATTTTACTTTATTACACTATCACACTTTGCAGATATCTTTTTTTTTAACGGATTGAGGATTTGTTCACTGCAACACAAAGTCTATTTGTACCATTTTCCAATGTTTCCTCCCTTCTCTGTCATATTTTGGTAATTCTCATAACATACCTAACTTTTAAATTATTTTTGTTATAGTGATCTATAATCAGTGATCAGGACTCACTGAAAGCCCAGATAATGGTTAGCATTTTTAGCAATAAAGTATTTCTTAAAATTTCTTAAATTCTAATTCCAGTATAATTAACATACAGTGTTATATTAGTTTCAGGTATACAGTATGGTGGTTCAACACATTCATACATCACCCTGTGTTATCACAAGTGTACTCCTTAATCTCCATCACCTATTTCCCCCATCCTCCCAGCCACCGCCCATCTGAAAATTATCAGTTTGTTCTCTATAGTTAAGTGTCTGTTTCTTGGTTTCTCTTCCTTTCCCTTTGTTTTGTTTCTCAGATTCCACATATGAATGAAATCGTATTATATATATATATATATATATATATATATATATATATATATATATATATATATATTTACTCTCTAGCTCCATCTATGTTGTTGCAAATGGCAAGATTTCATTCCTTTTTTTGGCTGAGTAATATTCCACTGCATACGTATGCCATCTTTTCTTATCCATTCATCTATTGAAGGGTACTTGGGCTGCTTTCATAATTTGGCTATTGCAAATAATATTGCTGTAAATATAGGGGTGTATATATCTCTTTGAATTAGTGTTTTTTGTGTTTTGAGGGTAAATATCCAGTATTGCTATTATTAGATAGTAGGGTAACTCTATTTTAAACTTTTTTTTAAAGTAAGCTCCACACCCAACATAGGACTTGAACCCAGAACCCTGAACTCAAGGGTAGCATGCTCTACCAACTGAGCCAGCCAAGTGTCCCTATTTTTAACTTTTTGAGGAACCTCCATACTGTTTTCCATAGTGGTTGTACCAGTTTGCATTCTTACCAATAGTGCACAAGTGTTCCTTTTTCTTCACATCCTTGCCAAACCTTGTTGTTTCTTATTGTTTTTAATTTTAGCCATTCTGACAGGTGTGAGGTGATATCTTGTTGTAGTTTTGACTTGCATTTCCCTGATAATGAGTGATGTTGAGCATCTTTTCATGCGTCTGTTGACCATCTAGATGTCTTCATTGGAGAAATGTCTGCTTATGTCATCTGCCCATTTTTAAATTGGATTATTTGTTTTTTGGGTGTTGAGTTGTATAAGTTCTTTATATATTTTGGATACTAACTCACAAATAGGTCATTTGTGAATATCTTCTCCCATCCAGTAGGAAGCCTTTTAGTTTTATTGATTATTTCTTTTTCCATGCAGAAGCTTTTTATTTTGATGTAGTCCCAATACTTTATTTTTGTGTTTGTTCTCCTTGTGTCAGAAGACATATCTAATAAAGTGTTGCTACAGCCGATGTCAAAGAAGTTACTGCCTATGTTCTCTATTAGGATTTTTATGGTTCAGGTCTCACATTTAAGTCTTTAATCTATTTTGAACTTATTTTTATGTATGGTGTAAAAAAGTGGTCCAGTTTCATTCTTTTACATGAAGCTGTCCAGTTTTCCCAACACCATTTGTTGAAGAAACCATTTGTTTCCCATTGAATATTCTTTCCTGCTCTGTCAAGGATTAATTAACCATATAATTGTGGGTTATTTCTGGGTTTTCTATTCTGTTCCATTGACTCATGTGTCTGTTTCTGTGTCAGTACCATACTGGTTTGATTACTGCAGCTTTGTAATATAACTTGAAGTCTGGAGTTGTGATACCTTCAGCTTTGCTTTTCTTTTTCAAAATTGCTTTGGCTATTCAGAGTTCAGGGTCTTGTGGTTCCATATAAGTTTTAGGATTATTTGTTCCACTTCTGTGAAAAATGCTACTGGTGTTTTGATAAGGATTCCATTAAATGTATAGATTGCTGGGATGCCTGGGTGGCTCAGTGGGTTAAAGCCTCTGCCTTCAGCTCAGGTGATAATCCCAGGGTCCTGGGATCGAGCCCCGCATTGGGCTCTCTGCTCAGTGGGGAGCCTGCTTCCTCCTCTCTCTCTGCCTGCCTCTCTGCTTGCTTGTGATCTCTGTCTGTCTAATAAATAAATAAAATCTTTTTAAAAATGTGTGGATTGCTCCTGGGTAGTCCAGACATTTTAATAATATTTTGTTCTTCCAATCCAAGGCATGGAATTCCATTTCTTGATGTTATCTTCCATTTCTTTCATCAGCTCACCAAGGGAAGCCAGGGTCCTCCAGGCCTGCGGATTTTGGGTCTGTCTTAAACTATTTGCATAGACCTTTGGGCAGATGGAGCCTACCCCGGAAAGTCTTTCTGAGGAGGCAGTTTTCAGAGTACAGGTCTTTTACCTCTTTGGTTAGATTTGTTTATTTGGTACAATTGTCAGTGGGATTGTTTTTCTAATTTCTCTCTCTGCTCCTTAATTATTAATGTACAAATGCAGTGGATTTCTGTACATTGATTTTGTATCCCGTGACCTTACTAAATTCATTTATCAGTTCTAGTAGTTTTTTGGTGGAATCTTTAGGGTTTTCTACATATAGTATCATGTCATCTGCAAGTAGTGAAAGTTCTTCTTCCTTACTGTTTTGTATTCCTTTTATTTCTTTTCGTTGTCTGAGTGCTGTGGCTAGGACTTCCAGTACTATGCTGAATAAAAGTGGCGAGAATAGATATCGTTGTCTTGTTCCTGCCCTTAGGGGAAAAGCTTTCAGTTTTTCCTTACTGAATATGATGTTAGCTGTGGGTTTTTTATATATGGCCTTTACTATGTTGAGGTATACTGCTTTTTAAGACAATGCTATTGCACACTTAATACTGAGCATAACATAAAAATAATTTTTACATGCACTGGGAAACCAAAAATTAATTTGACTCACTTCAGCACATTATTCAATTTATTACAATGGTCTGAAGATGAGTCCCCGATATCTCTGAGTAGTATCTGTCATAATAAGAGCCTTATACCACCAACAGGTGACCCCCTTGACCCCGCTTCTCTGGATTTTCCTGTTCCAGGCTCCCTGGACCTGTGTGTGGCTCCAGCATGTGTAGTATACACCCCATCAGCTCACCAAGGGAAACCACGGTCCTCCAGGCCTGTGGATCTTGGCTCTGTCCCAAAGCATCTGCATAGACTTTTGAGCATATGGAGCCTACCCCTGAAAGTCTCTCTGAAGAGGCAACTTTTTATTTTATTTTATTTTTTATTAACATATAATGTATTATTAGCCCCAGGGATACAGGTCTGTGAATCGCCAGATTTACACACTTCACAGCACTCACCATAGCACATACCCTCCCCAATGGCCATACCCAACCCCCCTCCCACTACTCTCCTCCCCCCAGCAACCCTCAGTTTGTTTTCTGAGATTAAGAGTCTCCTATGGTTTCTCTTCCTCCCGATCCCATCTTGTTTCATTTTTTCCTTCCCTATCCCCCAAACCCCCCACTTTGCCTCTAAACTTTGAAGAGGCAACTTTAAACAGGCAATAGTTAGTCCCCATTTGGACTGGCTGCCTCCTGAGGTCCTCAACTTGGTTAGCAACCAAGGTTCCCAGCTGTCTCTTACTGGAGGAGACCTCAACCAGTCTGCCAGGCCTAATATTGACTCAGCCTTCAAGGAAAACATGTGCATTTGTAAAGGATGAGTCTTGGAATTCGGCAAATGCCTGCACCAGTGACCTGGCCCTCCTTATAGCTGCCATGTTTCAGGAGCCTGACTCCCCTGACCCACACCACCTGCACATAGGCAGTTTGCATGCTGTCAGAGGGCCTTCGGCTGCTGAGGACCTTCAGGACTATTGTGCTCAGGCTGGTCCCCAAAACTGGCATAACCTCTGGGGAGGAGGGTGCCCACTTCCAAAATTCTTTCTGAGATGGCAGCTTTCAACAAGCGGTAGTCACTTCCCATCTGGATTGCTGCCCAAGGTAGTAGTCCTGGGCTTCTCCAGCCATTAAGGCTCCCAGGTGTCTGTTACTGGAAGGTAACCTGACCATTTTTCCCTGTCTCCTTCCCTGCCCCCAGGCCCCAGCAAGGCAATCCAGATTCCTCCAGCTGTCCAGGGAGAGTGTGTCTCTGTGTAGGTTAAGGTGTAGAATTAGGCTGATGCCAGGTACCCCAAATAACCCCCTCCTCTGAACTGGCTTCATCTGACATGGTCTTGTTCCAGCTCTGTGGTTGTCCATGCTGACCTCAGCCAACTGTGCATGTGCAGTCCACTTCCTGTTAGCATGCCCTGGACTACAGGGAATGCTCCAGGCCTATGGAGCTCTGCCTAGACCCCAACTGCCTGAAGGAACTCAGGGTCCTACATTTTAAACTGATGATTGCCAGTCCCCATTTGGACTGCCTGGGGAGGGTGCCCCAAAATTCTTCCAGCAACCAAGTCTCCCAGGTGTTTCTTACTTGATGGTACCTGACAATCCTGTCCAGCCCTGCCCTGGCAGACATACCAGATTCTTCTAGGTCAGCTACCAAATGGGAATATGCACATTTGTGTAGGTTAATACTTAAAATGAGGCAGACACCTCAAAAACCTACTCCCAGGACCAGGCTTCTCTAGACACTTGCTCAATTACAGGTCTCAGCCATCTCCCCACAAACTGCATGGCTCCCCCATGTACTTCATGTACCACATCAGCCTGCTGAGAGCAGTCAGGGTCCCCCAGGCCAGTGGGATTGGGCAGGTCCGAAACCACTAACACAGCCTCCAGGGCAGCGGGATCTTATAACTCCCCCACCCCACATCTTTCTGAAACTGGCAATACTCAGTCCGCATTTGGAATGGCTACCATATGAAGTCCTGGGCTTACTCATAGTCAAGACTCACAGATGTCACTTACCAAAGGATGAGCCCTGCCACACACTAGGCCTCACCCTTGCAAGCCAGTCCAGACTCCTCTAATTTCACCTTCAGGGGAAATATGCACATGATAGGTTATAGCCTGGAAGGAGACAAATGCTTTATACCCCAATAACCTGCTTCACTGACCTGGCCCCTCCAGACTCTTGACCTGCACAGACTATGCATGTGCTGTCCCCACCCTACCAGTCCCAAGAGAGCAGCCTGTGGAGCTCCACCCAGCCCTGAACCACCTGCATGTGTCTTGTGGGCAGAGGAATCCCATCTGAGAAAATCTTTCTAAGATGGCAGCTTAAAACTGGTGACAGCCAGTCCTCACTGGGCCTGGAGGCCTGACGGGAGTTCCTTGAGTCTGGAAGACACCCGGGGCACCCTCAGGTAGGCAGTCTAAAGAAGACTGACCATTCCAGTCTAGAATGGACCTTCAGAAATACTACTGTGGGGAGGGGGGCTTTCTCCACACTAAAGCCATTCAGGTGGCTGAGGTCTTGGCAGACCTCTGGAGTCCTGGAGTGCACCTCAAAGTGTCCTAATGGAGGGTGGGCTCCACATACATGGGCAGTGCAGATCAGGGTAGCCAACCAGGGTCCTGGAACAGTACCATGCCCTGTGAAAGCAGTTCAAGGAGAGGACTGTTGGGAAGACCAGGCATCAGCCTAGTTCCAAGTATTAACTTATAGAACTATTCATATTACCCTCCAAGGACAGAACAGGATGAATCCAAAGCAGGGCAGTACAAGATTGTTGAGGTCACCACAAATAAGAGATGCCTGGGAGTGTCATAGTCCTGTAGGTCCCCATGAACCCAAAGTTGGGGCAGAATGCAGAATTTGAATGCATGGGAAATGAAAGGGGATTTGGGAACTTGAAAAAGGCAAGCTGGAGTGAAAGGCAGGAGCAAGGGTGCAAGTCATTGGGGGTATCTGCACCTGCCCAATTCTATGCCCTAAACCACACAAATGCACATTTTAACCCCTGCATGCAGAGCTACATCAAGTAGAGCAGGGCCATCTGGCAGAGGCATCGTTCAATAACTGATACTTGGGAAAATGGATGGGTGGAGAACCCTAGAAACTCATCCGGCAACTGCTCCCCATGGAAACTGGCCGGCTTAAAGATGGAGCCTAGAAAAAGCTTCAGGGGTGGGATGCCTCTGCCCAGTACGCTACGCACATGTTTTGGAACAAGCTGTAACTCCAAAGGCCTACAAAGAAACAGCTGCCCAAGATAGGCCGATGGGATGCATACTGCGTCTGTGCTAGTGGAGCCCAGTGCAAGGTAAACAAAAACCTGGAACCTGGGAGTGGTATATACAGGGCAGGTCACGAGAGAGGGCTACTGACGTACTAGGTAAAAATGTATGAACAAACCTTCTTTTATACAAATGCACACAATCAACCTGAAAGTAAAGATGGAGGCTACTAAAATGCCTTGGGGCCGGCCGACTGGCCGTGGACAACCTCCAATAAGGGACACCTGGGAGCCTTGATGGCTGAAGGAGACAGGGATCCCAATCGCCATCTAGTCCAAATGGAGTCCAAATGGAGTCCAAATGGAGACTTACTGTTGCCCACTGAGAGTTGCTGCCTTAGTAAGATCTTAGTTGTGGGATCCCTCTGCCAGCATGCTAGGCCTGGGGTTTACCCCAGGATCATCACGCCGGGAGGGTGCAGGAGTCCAAGGCGGTCTGTCGTGCTGCGCACCGCGCATGTGCAAGCATGCAAAGCATCGCCCATCCCAGTAGCTTGCAGGCCTGGTTTTGGAGAGGCTGATGCTCCGCTGGGTTGGGGGTACATGCATCCGTCTCCTTCCAAGCCCTAACCTACACAAGCTCGCGTCCATTTTCCTTCTGAAGGGGAAGCTCGAGAAGTGTGGACTGCCTTGCCCAGCTGGGGACGGTCGGGCTGCCGGGGCTCCTCCTACAAGGGACACCTGGGAGGGGTGATCGCTGGGAAGCCCGGCACCCCATCAGATGGGGACTGAGTGGGGGCACTCTCAAGCTGCCACCTCAGAAAGGTGTCTGGGTGTGGGCTCCTCCTCCCTGAGCCCCAGCAGGTGGTTCGGGAACCAATGAGCTGCTCGGGCTCCTCGGGTCTGGCTGCACCGACAGCGGACAGGGTGCGCGCTGAAATGGAGGAGGCGGGCAAGGCCAGAGTCTGGGAAAAGGCCCACGTGGAGCAGGACAGCAGTTTGGGGTGGGGTGGGGGTGGACAGCGGGGAAGGGCGGCTGGCGAGGGGGCTTGGCAGCCGCCTCATTCCAATCCCCGATCGATCCTCACAAACGCGCCTATTCCTCCTGAACCAGAGTTGCGGAGGAATGGCCTGCTTTGCTAGTTCTGGGCTTGGTGGGCTGCTGGGGCTGACCTCCACCCAGAGACACCCAGGAGCCCGCATGGCTGGGGACTCCCTTGACCGGCTCAGGCAGCCAACCCAAGAGGGTTCTGTGTGGGGCTAGCTTTAAATTGCTGTCTCAGGAAGATTTTTCCGGCAGTGGGCACCCTCCTCCCAAGGCTGTGTGGGTTCTGTGACAGCCAGAACCACCCCCCCCGCCCGGCCCCAGGCCTGGAGGGCCCCAGAAGCTCAAGGGCAGGTGAAAGAGTTCAGCCTGCACATGTGTAGTCGGGGCTCCCGTTGGTATCCCAGGTGTCTCTTAGTTGAGGGTTCCACCCCTAAGGTGGTCTTGAGGGGGCAGCTCTCAACAGTAGACAGACACCATTTGGACCAGCTGCTGGATGGGGTTCTAGGCTCTCAGGGATCTCTTCCTGGAGGGTATCCCAACAACCTCATCTAGTTCTACCTGGCAAGACAGTCCATATTTCTCCATTTCTGCCCTCAGAGGTAATATGCACTTTCAAGGCCGATGCCTCCTACCCACCACGGCCTGCTTCTTCTCCTGTGACGGGGCCTTTCCAGACAATTGTCCTTGGCCAAGTCCCTGGTTTTCCTGTACTGGGTAGCTTGTGAATGAACAGGGTACACCCCTCAGCCCACCCAGGACAGTGGGGTCCCCCACAGGAGTTAGGATTGGTCCAGAACCTTTTGCCCATTGAGGGTCTGAGGGAACCCACATCCAAGAAATCTTCTGAGGTGGTGGCTTTAAACAGGCAGTCGTCAGTCCCCATTTGGACTGACAGCCTGTTGGGGTCCCAGGCTTCCCAGTCATCAAGGCTCCTGGATGTCTCTTGTTGGAGGAGCCCCAGCAGCCCACACAGGTGCTGTCTGGGCAAGGGCACCCACACTTCTCCAGCTTTATCTTCAGGGGAATATGCGCATTTGTGTTAGGACTTGGAATAAGCCAGATGCCAGCTGATTCCCAGAGCCCACTCTTGTGACCCAGCCTCTCCCTATAGCTGCTCTCTGAAAAATCTCTGAGGTGGGGGCTTTAAGCTGCCTGCTGGGGTCTCTGGCTTCTCCAGGCATCAGGGTTCCTAGGTGTCTCTTATTAGAGGATACTCCAGCCCAGTCTCCTGGGCCCCAACCTGGCGAGCAGTCTGGTTTCCTCCAGCTCTGTCTTCAAAAGGAATATATACATTTTTGTAGGTTTGAGCTCAGAGGTAGGGAGGTGAGGGAGATGCCTTTGTAGGGGCCAAGGGCAGGCTGCCCCCAAATGTGCCATTTTGGCATATTGATTATTTTAAATAGAAGTTGCTTAACAGGAAGCCTGTGGAGGAAGGACACTCAGATCCTCCTCTGTCCCCCTGAAAGCAGGAAATAAATCTCCCATGTGAAAGGTACCCTCTGTGCACCATGAGATAAGGAGACAACCTTATCACCAGAGATGGGAAATTTAGAGTGGAGAAGGCTCTGTAAGCCACCCTTTTTGCTTTTTACTAACTTACTACCCCAGCCCCAACTCTGTCCAGAATTTCTTACTAATTGAAGGGCCCAAAGTTGTTTTCTTTATCCTGCCAATTCCTCACAGACTTATTGCCTCCTTATCTAAAAAGTACAAAAACTGCCTGCCTTGATCATTTCTTTAGGTCTCAATTTCAATTGGGCCTCCATGCCCAAATAATAAAACTTGGAGTGTTTTCCTCCTAGTAATCAGTCTCATGTAAATTTAATTCTTCGTTCAGCTAGAAGAACCTTGGACAGAGGAACATTTCTTCTTCACCTTCACCTTGTACCTTAGCAGCCCACTCCTGTGACCTGGGCTCTCCAGATACCTGCCTTAGTCCAGATCTCTGGATTTCCCAGCCTTCATGGCCTGAGTGTGCACAATATGCACCCCATCAGTTAGCACTGGGTGGCTGAGGCCCTCCAGGCCCATGGAGCGCCAGCTGGTTTCAAGCACCGACATGGCCTCCAGGGTAGAGAGGGTGCATTTTCCGAAAATCTTCTGGAGGTGGTATTTTTAAACTGATGGAGTCCCTCTCTTTACAGCCATCTGTGCTTTCAGGTGTCTCTTATTGGAGGACACATAGGCCAGTCTACTGGGCCTGATGCTGATTATGCAGTGTCTTTTCCTTCAGCTCTGCCTTCAGGCGGAGTTTGCATGGTAGTGTAGGATAAGGCTTGGAATGAGGTAGACGTCTTATACCCCCAACAACCCATTCCAATGAACCAAGCCTCTCCCAGCCCTTGTCCTTTTTGGGCTATCCTGACTTGCGTGGCTCATGCATGTGCAAAACACACTCTGTCTCCCTGCATCCTAACTTTCTCACAGCCCACTCTTAAGACCTTCCGGATGTCAGGCAGAGTCATAGGAGATTCAGAAGCCCTCCCTGGCCATATGGATCTGGGACTGGTCCCCAACAACCTGCATAGCCTCTCCAGTGAACGGAGACCATATGAAATTTGGTGAGGTGGCAACCTTGAGCTGGCAACTGTCGGTCCACATTTGGCGTGGCTGCCTGATGGGGTCTTTTGCTTCTGCCTCCATCAGTGCTCCCAGATGTCTCTCTCTCTCTTATTTTGTTTTATTTATTTATCTGAGAGAGAAAGAGAGAGAGAGAGAGCAAGAGCAGAGGGGAGCAGCATATGGAGAAGCAGGCTCCATGCTGAGCAGAGAGCCCAACTCAGGGCTCAATCCCAGGACCCCGGGATCACGACCTGACCTGAAGGCAGATGCTTAACCGACTGACCCACCCAGGTGCCTCCTCCCCGACATCTCTTATTAGAGGGTACCCTGACCATCCTGTGAGGCCCAGCCTGGCCAGGCACTGGAACTGTGCTTCTCCCACTGCCCCAGTTCTAATCTCAGAGGGATTCTGATATTTGTGTAGGGTAGAGCTTGGAGATGGGCATATGCCTTGAAGCCCCCAACGGCCAGCTCCCATGACCTTGTCTCCCCAATACTTGCTGTTTTCCAGGTCCCTGCTATTCTGACCTGCTGGCTGGTGCATGAACAGCTGGGGTCCTCCAGGCCTGTGGAGCTCGGGTCTTGAACAACCTGTACAGCCTGTGTAGGGGTATGGGAAAGTCAGGGACCCACACTGTGCTCTCACATTCATTTCCTTCTCTCTCTCTGCATCCTATCTTCCTCACAGCCCACTCTTAGAACCTTCTAGAATGTCAGGCACAGTCACAGGAGATTCTTCTGTGGGTCAGGATTTGTTGCAGAAAGGGAGGCTGTTTCTACACAGTTCCCCACCCTGTAAGTATATTCTCTGCATCAAACTTTCTCCCACTTCTAGCTGCCCTCGTCAGGGCCAGAGATATCATGTCAAGTGGAGAGGTGAATGAATGCTGGGACACAGCTCAGTTCCAACAGTTAAGATAGTTGTCATTTTCAGAGAAAGACCACACCTCAGCAAAATGGTACAGGTCATGTCATCTGTCATTAGTACCCCTCCTATTTGTCTTTCTGCATCTTTTTTCTTTCCTTGGGGTTGACTTTTCCTCCTCTCTAACCAGCCTTCAGATCCCTAGGTCAGTGAATGTTCTCTTGTCCTTCTTTCATTATTAAAAGTATTCAAAGGAAGTATTCTGTACCAGTCATTAATCACATAGGATGAGTTTTATATCCATGTTCTTTTACATTAGGTATTCTCTGTGAGGGTGGAGAAGGGACTGTGTCCCTTGCTAGAGAATGTTCCATCAGGTATTAGTAAGAGGAAAAGTATTAAGGGAAGAAGAAGGCCTTCCCTTTTACACTCAAAGTCACACTCAGGATGTGGCCACACCTTTCCAGATGCTTCAGTTATTTTTCTAAACCATGCAGATCTGCCTTATACTTACCAGTTACATATACACTTAAAACCCCCTTATACTTTCCTCCGTATGGGAGGAGGCCCAGGGGCTTGCTTAACGCCAGGCAGTCCTGGGTTTGAAAGCCAATTTACTTGTTAAGCAAAGTCATCTGTGTTCTTGGGTGTCCGTGTGAGGATGGGGTGTTTGGGATCCTGCTGAGAGGCCCCTGGCCCTGCCCCGCCACGATGTGGGGTCCACTAGTGACAGCGTTCCCCATCTCCCCAACCCTCTTGGTGGGATGGCTGCAGGGGCTGACCTGTGAGAAGAGCATCCTGGGGGCATCTGGCACCCGCACCAGCCCGGGAGGAGTCCTTCCTCGGTAAGGACCACCTGCGGGAGCTGCTGGAGTGGGCTCAGCTGCGCCGCCCACCGGAGCCAGAGGAGAAGCCCAGGCCTTCCTATTTTGGGTCATAATTAAGGAGCTTCTGAAGGGCGAGCGTTTGGGCAGAACTTCTCATTTTTCAAAAGCACTCCACCTACTCCTTACAAACCACCCAGCAAAGCAGATGGGGCAAGTACTATTACCCTTGCTTCGTAGATGTGTCTGAGCTCAGAGATGTACTTTCTTCACAGCAGAACTAGGAAGTTCTGTTCCCAGAGTCATCTGACTGCTCATCCCATCTCCAGTCTGCTCACAGACCGCCTGTTAACTTCTCTGTGCTCTTGTCGCGGGATGGCAGTGGTATGGCCAGGTCTGCGGTGGCCTCCCCGAGCCACTCACCGAGGTGGCCTTTCTCCTGACACTCTCCTCCCATGATGCTGTCACTTGGAGACATCCTCGTCCTGCCCGCAGCACAGCAGCAGCTGTTTAGGGGAAAGAGCCTTTGAACAGCTGCATATAGGGCACCTCGTGGTGAACACCCCAAACCCACCATGTGGAGGAGGCCCACAGAAACCAGGCATTCGGTCCATCAGTCTTTATGCCCAGAACTGGAGTCTCTGGGTGTTTCTGCTGAAGGAACAATATCTCTGGAGAGACAGACGGGTAACTTCTGAAAGCATCTGTTACCCAAACATGTAACTTGTCTGGTTGCACTTCCTGGGACAGGGTCCACCTCTAATTTATAAAATCCAGGCCTGGATTAGAGACCTCAGCTCTACAATGGGAACACAGTCCTTAGGGAAGAAAACCAAGGCCTTCAGGCTCAGCTGAGTCACGTTTTCAGAGGTGGTAAAAGCCACAGACTGTGCTCATTCCTGGGTCCCTTTTCCTCCCTGGCCATACCAGTTACCAACTGGAGAAGCAAAGAGAAGAAGGGGGAGATGACAGAGCTAACCAGACCCAGCCATCCCAAGTCCCATGGCTATTCTCAGTCTAGAAGGGGCTACTTACTGAGAGGTCCCAGCCGTGGGCTCCAGGGACAAATAATTCTGGGAAATCCAGCACCTCTGTGCAACCCACAGATATTCACGTGGTCAGAACCATTAGTTCTCAGACTGGATACCAGTTAGGTGCCTGTTCTAACTCTGCGGACTTTACTGCAGCTCTGTGTGCCCCTCCTGGTCCTGATGTGTCGTCCCCATATCTCCTCACCACCTTCCCTCACTCAGGCTCTCAGGGTCCGTCTCTGGTCAGTAATCCTCAGAACCCTGGGTCTGGAAGCACTGGCAAAACATCCTTCAGAGCTTTCCTAACCGTATTCAATGGGCAGTGGGCATCCAGGAGTGGGTGGGTGTGTGGCCCCAGGGGGCAGCTGACCTTAGGGTTAATTGACTTGATCAAATCAATATACTAGCAATAATAAATTATTTCTACTTACAAATATTTATTAAATAGCCATAAAAGGGCACCTGGGTGGCTCAGTGGGTTAAAGCCTCTGCCTTCGGCTCAGGTCATGATCCCAGGGTCCCGGGATGGAGCCCCGAGTCGGGCTCTCTGCTCAGCAGGGAGCCTGCTTCCCTTCCTCTCTCTCTGCCTGCCTCTCTGCCTACTTGTGATTTCTGTCTGTCAAATAAGTAAATAAAATCTTTTAAAAAATAGCCATAAAAGATGAAGAATACTGCCCAAAAGGATTAAGCCCAGAATGAAAGAAGGCTTGCGGAATCAGGAAAAGACAGCAAGTGATATTTCTAAATTAGCCACCTCAGAGCAGAAAGATGTGAGGAGAGGTCACTGCTGAGGGAAGAAACAAATGTTCTGTCCTCAGAGTTAACAGATAAGAGAGAAAGCACACAACTAAACCACCGTTGCATGCCTGGACAGCCTAGCGCAGACCTCACAGGGAGAAGATAATAAGGTTTCCATGAGTACGGGCCCAGGGACTGCCTCTAGAAGACTGGCAGCATGGCAGCCCGATTCTTAGGAGTCCCTGTGAGTGGTCTTTGAGAAATCATGAAGAGTAGAGAGATGTTGCAAGCCCAGTGAAGGACAGATGTCCCCATTTTCAAAATGATGATAATGATCTAGTCTAAAAACTATAGGAAAGAAGTCTTGATGTTGATCTTTGGCAAAATTCAAGAGTGGACTGTTGCACAGAGGGTGTGTGAAAACTTAGAAAATAGTGAGGTTTAGAAACCAGAGTGTTTTCCCTAAAAGTAAAGTAGGTCTTATTCAGAAGACAGAGGGCATCTGCAAGGGTAGAGGCTCCCCTTTCCCCATTAGTGAGTTAACACTCTCTGCTTTCCTGGGCAGCTGAAGCACGTGCTGGCCTTCCTGTTGTCTTAGCTCTGTGTGTCTGTATGGATGTGTTTGGATGCTTCTTCCTGCTGACCGTTGGCCCCCAGTACTCCTGTATTCTGTTCACCAGAGCACTCCCAGGAGACGGAAGGCCCAAGGGAAGCTCTGCTGTCCTTTCCATCCCAGTCCTGATCCCTGCTCTAAGAGCCCAGATGGAGCTGGAGCACCAAAAGGGGGGAACAGCAGCAGCTTCTGGAGGACCTGAAGGAGAGGCAGCAAGAGCTCAGCATTTCCAGGAGGAACAACTATCCTTCCAGGAGAAAGACTCCAGGTTAAGAGGGAGCCCATTAATAAGGAAGGTAGCCCCAGTTTTAGATTTAGAAGAAGGGATATGGTCAAGACAATTCCTGGCTCCTTTTCAAAACCCGTTATTCCCCCTCCCCCATTCCTGATTTATGAATGACTTTGAGCAGAAGAAAGGACTTCTCTGGGAACATGCTTTTTACTCCAAAGATAGATTAAAAAACCTTGTGATAGAAGGCTTCAGCATATCCAACACTGGAGAAAGGATATATGCTTGTGCTTCCATTTAGTTTACGGATATTAGTCTCATCATAAGGTAGGAAAGCATCTAAACGAGCCATGATACTCGTCCCCAGCAGAAGGCTTTCAGAACTGGCCAAC
>PISX010013717.1:0-55591 GCA_004024625.1 Mellivora capensis | reverse complement strand
AATTGGAGGACCTGGGGGCGTCTGGGTGGCTCAGTCAGTTGAGCATCTGCCTTTGTCTCAGGTCATGATCTCAGGTCTTGGGATGGAGCCCCATGTGGGCTCCCTGCTTGGTGGGGAGTCTGCTCCTTCCTTTCCCTCTGCTCCCTCTCCCAAATAAATACATAAACTTTGGGGTGGGGGGTGGGAAGAAAAGAAAAAGAAATTGGAGGCCCTGAAAAATATGAGCAAATCAACAACAGTGAATATTCCTGGCATGTGGGACTGAGGGGAGTGGGCTGGCTGTGAGAAGAAAGACCCTCCCTTGTTACCCTGACCTCTGTATTGTTTGAAGTTTTAGCAGTGAACAAGTATTATTTTTGGTCATTAAAAAAACGGAAATTTTTTATTGACTTCAAGTTTGGATTTGTTGAACTTGCCTTCGGTTAGGCAGATGACCTAATATCCCATATTTCTGCACTTCAAGCCTGTCTCTCTGACAGAGCTTCTGGTATGGAGTGAGCTGGAGGGGACAAAGCCTTCCTTTTTCAAGAGTAAGCATTTAGCTGGATTCACACTGACTCCCTTGGGCATCCTCCTGGGGCACCTTTCCAGGGCCTTGCTTTCTAAATTCGGTATACTAATAGGCTGGGACAGATTCCCTGGCTGACTTTGGAAGTTGTCAAAATCTCTCTGGTAACTTTCCTAGGCTTTTTGGTCTCTAACAAGACATGGACCTTTTTCAGTTGTAAATCAGCTTACATCAAAATTCAAGCAGGAGGCCATGCTGCCCCTGAAATCCCTTCTGCTCCCTCATTCTAGCCTCTGAGTTCTCACTCCCTTGAAACTCCTGCCTCGTGGGGTAATCAGAAATAGCCACCTGGGCTAATTTCCTAAGTGGCCATTCTCTTGTTTGGACCAGCAGGAGGGGTGTGATCTGTTATCCACATACAGTGTGTGTCGGTTGGCTTGCTGCCTGCCTGATTCTCTCAACCGAAAGAAAACCAAACTCTCTCTAAAATCTGAGGACAAGAGGGAATTTGTGGGAATATTGCAGATTAATTCACTTTGCTGTGATCTGGCCTGGCCCATTTTTAGTGGGGGCTGGTTCAGGGTTAGTTTGTGGTTATATAAACTTGCCAGCCATCCGGAAGAGGAAACAATACCCTCTGGTGGTAAGATTATATCCTGCACCACGTACCCTAAATTTCAGCTCTAGGCCAGGTTGCCTTACTTGCACTTGTACCTCAGTACACAGGAACATTTTTAATCACAGAAATCTACGCTTTTTAAAAAGTTTGTTTGTTTGTTTATTGTAATCTCTATACCCCACAGGGAACTCGAGCTCATAACCCTAAGATCAAGAGTCGCACGCTCGCTCTACAGGAGCCTCCGGAAATCTATACTTAAAGAAATCAACCCCACCTTTTTTTTTTTTAATTTTTATTTATTTATTTTGACAGAGAGAGATCACAAGTAGGCAGAGAGGCAGGCAGAGAGAAAGGGAGAAGCAGGCTCCCTGCTGAGCAGAGAGCCCGATGTGGGGCCCAATCTCAGGACCTTGAGACCATGACCTGAGCTGGAGGCAGAGGCTTTAACCCACTGAGCCACCCAGGCGCCCCTCAACCCCACCTTTTATCTTGAGTGATAGTATAGAGACACAAACAGTAAAATTTCCTTTTCCCAATTACGCTTTTATTGTTCTGAGTTACTATGTTAAACAATATGCAGATCAAAATTATTAAGTGCGCTATCATTCTATTATGGAAAAAAATTCCCGTCATTCTGCAAACTACAGAGCTGAAGTTGATTTTTGAATATATCATTATTTATGGTGTTGTTATTGTTACGCTTCTTGGAGGTCCATTTTGTTTTCAGAATGTGTCTATTGGTGTGGTATAGGTTTTTGTCGCTCAGAAGGTATGCCACTATGTTCTGCTGCATGCGACAACGTTCAGATGTATTCATAATCCTAGGTTCCAGTTTTCTTGCTAATGTATCCACTCAAATTGTCACAGTTGGGTTGATTTCAGAGGAACATTATCACACCAGCTGCTCTGGCTCTGCAATTAGCAGGCCTGTATGGAATGTTCGGTGTAAGCTGGAGTTACCGTGGACTCTGGACATTTGCCTTCCTGAGTCTCTGCCTTTGACTTTCCCTTTGGGAATCATGCCATAAAGGTCACTGTTTCCTGTTCCAAATATTCCTTTTAGTTTCTGTTTTGTGAGAACTCTGTATGAAGCTTTTTCCCTTGACCGTTTGTCCTCCCAGGCCTGAGACTGCTTCTGAAGTCAAGAGAACTGAATAAATCCAAGATTCCTTCCTGGGAACTGGGTACTTGTCACTGAAGAGTAGAGTGTCTTTGGAGAAGCTTGTGGCACCAGGATTTGAGGTGAGAGAGGAGGAAGAGGGGGCTCAGCCCATCATTTAAAACTTGCATTTGCTTCTTGTCAGAATGCTCATGGGCACTTGGTAGGCGACCGACTGCGCTGGTCTGTGTGGGATTGAGGGATTGTCCAGGACGTGGGACTTCTGGTGTTAAACTGACAAAGTCCCAGGTAAACTGGACTAGTTGGTCATACCGGTGTGGGTTTAGGACTGTATGAATCCATTCTTTGTTCCCCCCACTCTCTGTAGGTAATTGTTCTTCCCTTTACCCCAGATCCGCTGAGAGTTGTTTCTTACGCATCCTAATAAAACCCATGATGTCTGAAAATGACAACCTATTAAGGATGTACTACATTTCAAACATGTTAACCATGGAAAAACCTTTCCCTGGGGTTTAAAAATTACACAGACTTTACAAAAACATGAACTTGAGACAGACCTGCTTACCCCAGTCTAAAGAAGAATTTCTCATCGTTTCTAGGCACAGAGTGAAGGTTGACTGTTAGGTGCCGCGTCTGGTGCTGGGGATGGGGAACTGAATGGATGCACAGATAAATGTCACAGAATGACCAGCGCTACGAGAGTGGTGTAAGAGGCTAAAGAACAAAGTGATTACTGTGGGCTGGGATACCGGGAGAGGCTTAAAACAAGAAGTGGGATGTGGAGAAAGCTAGAGAGGAATCCAGAAGAAAGGGTAGACTCTAGGTAGAGGAGAAGACTTTTCCAGGCAGTGGAAATGACAGCCTATAGACTCAGAAATGCCTGGGGAGGATGTGCATAAGAGAGTTGCTCTGAAGCTGAGTTTTCAAATGAGGGGTCGGTTTGAAGAGGGTGTGTAGGACAATTCTCGTATTTCTTTTTTTTTTTAACGATTTATTTATTTATTTGACAGATAGAGATCACAAGTAGGCAGAGAGGAAGGCAGAGAGAGAGGAGGACCAGGCTCTCCGCTGAGCAGAGAGCCCGACGCGGGGCTTGATCCCAGGACCCTGAGATCACGACCTGAGCCGAAGGCAGAGGCTCTAACCCACTGAGCCACCCAGGCACCCCCAATTCTTGTATTTCTATACGGCCGCTTTTGCAATCACTGTAGACCCAGAGAGCACATCTTTACTGAACAGAGGGAGCCCTTCTTTCTCCTCCTGTCCCTCTGCCAGCTCTTTGAGGTTAGGCCTGGCATCTCCAAAGAATGACCTGACTGTCTCAGTAAATATTTGGGGTGCAAAGAACTGGAGCATTGTCCAAGCCCTGTGTGCCCACTCCACCCTTCCTCCTATTGAGTCCACTGCAGAGCAGGGCGGCTCACAGAGTATGGCCAAGGAAGCTATCCTTCCCCTCCTTGTAAACAAGCTTTGGCACAGAGATAAGGAGCATCGGTCCCTGCACCCTGTTCTCAGCAAAAGCAATGAACATTTGTACATGAAATGGGACTGTTAAATGACTGCTGGTTTCCTTTACACTTTATGGTTCATTAGTGGGTTTTCAATGACCTTATCGTAGACTGGACATAGCAAAATATCATGGCACAATTTTGCTGAAATGGCCTTTTGCTTACACAAATCCCATTGTTCTGTGTCGAAAGGAAACCCTTTCCTTTCCTTTCCGGGCAAAGACAACGTGAAGGTATGTTTATGAACTGGATAACAACCATTGTCATGAATGGGACCAAGGAAGACAGAAGTAAACATAGAAGGTGCCTTCAGTGAGGTTTGGGAGAAAGGACATGAGGAAGGTTCTTGTGCCTCTTCTACAAGCTTTCCATCTAAAAATTCCTTCTCATGGAAAGAAAAGCTTTAATCTGTAAATTCTCCTGGGCATATTATGACTGTCTTAACTCTCACACTGACAAATCCGTATCAGTGTTTTCCCTTTGGTGAGTAATAGGTAGGGCCTTGAATGCTTAAAAAGAGGTGTCTGCAGATATGAGAAAATGCTGCCAAAAAGGAAGGCTTAGCATCTTTAAATCAGATTTCTTGCACCTAATTTTTTTTTTTTTTTTGAAATTTGTCATAGCTTTTATCTGAAATGGCTTGAATCACAACCACACTCGGGAAAATGGTCTTTTATTTCCCTTGTTTTGGATTTGTAGTTTCTTAATACTGTATGGTCTTAACCATCTACCACCTTCCTTTTGTTGTTCAATGTCCTTCCTTTTCTCTCAAATTCTTTTGTAAACTATTTTAAGCTGCCCCATTTCTGCTCCTGAATTTCCCCCTTGATTCTCACTGGTTATATTTATTAGCTCACAATGATTGCTTCCTTTCTCAGGTCTGGAAGGGCATAACTGTGCTCAGGTATGACTCTGGCCCTTAAAAAACATGAATACAAGGCATAAATATCATTAAGTTGATGATTGCATCTGTTAGAAATATTTTGATCACCCTTCTGCTGCCATTTGTTTTATCTGAAAACATAGGTTGCCAACTAATACGTATATGCTGTAAAAAAATGGGAGGAAAATTCCACTAGACAATGTGGATTAATCAGAAACATTTTTATTTTTTTAAAAACCCTAGCTTTATACTTCTTTTTGTGCCTGTTGGTCCTTAATCATAGCTACAGCTGAGACTCCTTTTCTCCCCATTCTTTGAGTCTCTGATATCTCCTTACCCACATCTCTTTGTAAATCATTATTATTTATTTTAATTTTGCAATTGTTTCTGCCCTTGGTAGTGTCAGTTAGATCACTGTCATCTGAATTAAATGCTAAGATATAGGGTTTGCAATTAAGTTAAAATGTTTCTTTGGAGTGGGTCCAGTTCTTCTTATCTTTTTGGATAAGCAATAGCTTTCAAGGTCCTGGCTGGAAGATTGTTATTTTGAATTAAGGATCCTTATCTCCACATAATTTGAACAATCCCAGACTACTGGGGCATTACCCAGGTCCACCAGACCATTCTTTATTAGCACTGTTCAGTGTGAAAGTCTAGAGAAGAACTCGGGCAGCCATGGTGGACCAGGCAGCTCAACAAAGAACATCTGAAGAAGCTACCAGGAGAATATTCTACCATTTATGTCAATTTAAATGTCACCTCCAAGTCATACCTTTCTCTAACAGTTCAGTTAGTCCTGGTTCATGGCTCAAAGCGCTTTGAATGTATCAGCCCATTAGCCCTCTGCATTCCCCTGAGTCTGAGAGCGGATAAGTGGAAATAACCCAGTTTCCAAATGTGGACTCAGAGGCACAGGAAGCTTAAATAACTTCAACAGGATCACTAATTCAGGCAGCAAACCAGTACACACATGGGACCAAGAGAGTGTCACAGTGTTCCACAGGCCTGAATGTGGTAACCTCTGCTGGTGTTCCTATAACTAGCAGATCCACAGCGCTGTGGTGAGATAACCCACCTCCGTACTGAACTCCTCCTTATCCCTGACACTTGGGAGTAAACAAGCTGACTTTAGGGAACATCACTCACAAAGGAAAGTTTTGTTTCCTGGGCCATCTTCTCTCTGGACCAGAAATGCTAGAATTCAAAACTTGGCCCTACCAGAGTGACCCTAGGCAGGTTTCCTAACCTCTCCATGACTCAGTTTCCTCATCTGTAAAAGCATGATTAGTAATAGTATGTCCCTCAGACAGGGTGCTGTGGGGACTGAACAAGTTAATTCATGTAAAGCACTTGGAACCTGACACACTTAGAACCTGTCACTTGGAAGTGACATTTAAATTGACATAAATGGTAGAATATTCTCCTAGTATGCCATAAACATGAGTTGTTTCTCTTGTTCTTCCTCTCCTTCTTTAGGAAGCTTTTTCATGCCAGGACCTTCCCATTCTCTTACTTCCTCTTCTTATCAAAATAGCAAAGGATCCAGTATCAGCTATTAATATTTTAGTGAGAAAGAGTTTCATGTTACCTGGGCCAGCTGGTTTGCTTATCAAGCATTATCTCTAATTGTGGGATGAAAAACTTGATTCCCGGTTTAAGGAAGGTGGGGTACCATAAATGTTTTGAGGGAGTAGGGGAAGGTGGGAGATGAGAATATGAGAATAGGAAAAACCTCAGTTAGCCTCAAAAATATCTGAAGGAAACTGCTTAAGTATTTGCAAGGTTCATCTTCTGCTTAAGACCAGTCTACCCACTTAAGCAGAACTCCTTCTTTTTTTTTTTTTGTAAGATTTTATTTATTTATTTGAGAGAGAGAGAGAGAGCACATGAGTGAAGAAAGTTCAGTGGGAGAAGCAGACTCGCTGCCAAGCAGGGAGCCCGATGCAGGACTCGATCCTCGGACTCCGGGATCATGACCTGAGCTGAAGGCAGTCGCTTAACCAACTGAGCCACCCAGGTGCCCCCACTCTTCCTTCTTTAAAAATCCCTCTCCATCCCTATGAGAAGGAACACCTTCTCATCTCAGCATGAACAACCTTTCCTTTACTCACCCTTAGTATTTTATCCTTCTTTCCTCCTACTCTAGACCAAGACCTTTAATTGCCAGGAATTCAGGGCCTGTTTTCGAGTGTCTTCTGCTCTGCTCCATGAGCCATTTCTAGCCTTGGTTCTCTTCACTCCAACCCTGCTTTGCCTTGATGACACTGTTGTGTAGGCCAAAGGTGAGAAGATTTTTTATTTTTTATTTTTATTTTTTATTTTTTTTATTTTTTAAATTTTTTTATTTGTCAGAGAGAGGGAGAAAGTGAGAACACGAGCACAGGCAGACAGAGTGTCAGGCAGAGGCAGAGGGAGAAGCAGGCTCCCTGCCGAGCAAGGAGCCCGATGTGGGACTCGATCCCAGGACGCTGGGATCATGACCTGAGCCGAAGGCAGCCGCTTAACCAACTGAGCCACCCAGGTGTCCCGGTGAGAAGATTTAAACATGAAAGTATAATTTGCATATACCTGTTATGCCTGGTTATCTATTGGCATAATCATATAGAATTTATATTTTTAAATATATAAAACATTGACTTTATTAGACTGTAATAACGAAACTGTTCTCATATGCTTGGCATTCTTAATTAATTGTTGTCTGTAGCCTTATCATTTGATCACAGCCTTGTCCACGGCATTTTTCCTGCCAGGCATGTGTAATTAAATACATGAAACTCAACTCCTAACCCTTTGCTACGTGGGGGAGACAAAGGTAAGGAATGGAGAGGAGAGAAGACCAGGGGAGGGTAGATGAGAAGAAGAACTCCAAGAGGCCAGAGATAATTTTTCCCCAGGCCTTCCCCTCAACATTACCACCCAGGGGTAATATTTTAAAACCACAAGCCATAAAAATTAATGGTTCTCAGATTTAAGCTCTAGTCATCTTTGAAAGACAATCTACCTTTCAAAGCCTTTTTTTTTTTTTTAAAAAACAGAAGTAGAAATTACAGTTCATGTCGCAGTTTTAAATGACCTAAATCCTTAACAAAAACCCTGGCCACTTCTTATGGCGCTGGGCAAATTTGAGGTGGTTGTTAATTTCTTAGTCAGTGTTTCCCAACTTGCTCGTTACTCTTTTTGTGTCCTTTGTTTAAAACTTTTGTATTAGTATATGAAATTCACAGGCACTTAAATATTTTTTACTCACTATCTCACCAACATCCTATTATACATGTCTTAGAAGCTTCTGTGTGCATTCATGGTAACTCCAAATAACGGATTTTTATTTCCTCTGCACTGGTCTCCTATTAAATGTTTTCCTTGGCATTGTCAATCATAAACCCCTTATATAAAATCAAGATCATCCCTTGATCTTGGCATAGGCACCAAAAGTCAGAAGGAATGTGTTCAGTGGGCCCAGCTTTTAAAAGTTGCCTCTGGTTATTTCAGCTAGAGTGGGCAGTCTACCTCCCCTCAACTATACTCGGTTCAGGATATATTGCTTTTTTTTCTTCTAAGATTCTATTTTTTTAAGCAATCTCTACACCCAATGTGGGGCTTCAACCCACAACTCCGAGATCAAGAGTCACACGCTCTACCAACTAAGCCACCCAGGCACCCCTAGGACATAGAGCTTTTATTTTTGGTCCAATAATGCAATGGTTTCCAAACTACATTCCATAAATACTTTAGGTCAACAAGGGATTTTTGAGTATCTTAGAAAAAAAGAGTGTATCACAGAGTATGCTTTTGATCGATGCATGTTTCCTGGTTCATCTTCTCCAGTGACCACTCCATAACCAGCTACTGTTCTACGGGCAATTACGTAGGAATCTTGCCTATGTTCGGACACATAAGATAGGATTCACATTTTATAAGTCAGGTCGTATTTTGCATGTATGCTAATGTTTATCAAGTACTTATTATATGCTAGCATTGACTTGCATTATTTACAGTAGTCTTCTTAAACGCCCTGTGATGTAGGTGCTCCTGTTACCCTCTTCAACATATGAAGAAGTAGAGACCTAGGAGATGAGAAAACTCACTCAAAGTCTCGAAGTGAAAGAAATGAAGAGAAGATTGAAGCCCTAGCATTTGGCTTCCAAGTCCAGGCTCTTAAATACCCTGCTGTGCTACCTCCTTAACAGCCGGAGGCAATTGCTGCAGAATAATCTTCTATGAATCAAGTTTTCCCTTTGTATGGTATGTTTGGCCCTCCCTTCCAACATACCCACCTTGATATATGTATGAATTATAAGCTTGGAAGTTGTGTGAATCATGTCTCAAGGGGCACCCTTGTGCAAGTGAGTCCCAGGGCTGTTTTCCATGCAGTGAGATGAGAGTTCCCAAATTCCACAGGCCAGTAGAATGGCAAAGACTATGTTGTCTGATGAACATTCTTGTGCTACGACCTCCTCCCAAAGGCCAGCAGTAGTCAGGGAGGAGAATCTCAGGCTCCTGCATCCTCCCAGCTCTTTCAGTTCCTGGATGCACTGTCTCCTTCTGGCAGCTCATATGTCTGCAGGGGCCTTCACTAGGGGACATTTCTCCATTTTTTTGGAGGGGGTCAATGAATTAACTCTTCTCTTATTATTCCATCTTGTCAGTCTCAGTCTGAGTTGCCCTGGGAGGAGATGGATTTTGCTGTGGATGCCCTATGGTGCTGACCTGACCAAACCCCTTCATAGCAAATATGGTCCCTGGGACTCACCACTGCCACTCTGAAGTCTGCAGGCAAGGCTAGGCGGACTCGATTCGTAAAGCTCCTCCACCCCTCACTCCCCATAGTCTATCCATTATGAGGACTGCTCAGTGGCCCAAGATGCCCATAACCCAGGCTAGTTCAGGCAGATGGAGCCCTTGCCTCTCAGGATAGCTATAGCTACTCCATGGATAGGAACGAGGTAGATAGGCTCTCTGCCCTTCTCAGAAAGTCCTGATGCTCTTACTTGTTCTTGGGCCTCACAAGTTCGCCTTATTTCTCCAATAGCAGCTTGCTCCACTGGAAGGACAGTGCAGATCTCTAGGATGATGGATTAGGAGAAACTATGGCAAAACCAAATCCAAGTTTTCTTCTTCCCCATGACTCTGGGATGAGATCCCTCGTCAGTGATTCTTACGGGTCTAAGTCAAACAGGCTATCTTGTCCTCCCTTCACTTCAGCACAATTTCCTATATTTTTATGGTATTTCTCTTTATGGCCAGGAATCCATCTATCCATCCGTCCATTCGTTCACACCCTCCTTCCCTCCATTCATGGATCCACTCGCTTACTATAAAGCGTTTACAGAGCTTCTCCTCTAAGAGGCTTTTCAAGTAGTTGGGGTTACGATGATTAATAATAAACAGTCCCTGCCCTTCAGGAGCTCCTAGTCTATTGGAAAAAATTGAAAAATAAACAGGCAGTTAAAGTTTTCACATATTGTAACAAGTAATGTTACTGCCTTTCTTAGCACAAAGGGGACACATGTAAACGGCTTTGGTCTTCCCCTTTTCTTTCTGGGAATCAGGCATATTCCATCTCATTGTGACTTCTGACCAACCTCATTAGACTCTTCAAGGTCAGGGCTAAAGTTCAGTTTATAAAAGGGAAGTAGAGAATGCCACACTCTGATAATGAAACCAGCTCACTTCAGAAAAAAAAGTAATACTGAGAGAAAACATGTTTTCCAACTTGAGTCAATTTGTCTTCCTTTCTTTTTTCAGATGACTTATTTGGAGCACTGGAAAATGCTAGTATCTGAGTTATCAAGGCCCTTACCCAGTCAATTCAAAATATTTACCCTGAATTGCAAATTTACTTTCCAGGCTTCATTGGGTGCATTGCAGTGTTTACAGAAGTACAATTATTTTGTCATGCGCCTTAACTCTGAAGATGTTGATGAAGCAAACTACCTTGTAGTTCTTTCCAAATGTTCTAGACCTAGTAGGGCACTCACATTTCCAATGGATCTCAACTTGGAGCACTGCTGCTGCTTCACTGCACCGTCCACAGGTTTCTGAGGCTAGCTTTGACTTAGACCTGCTTCACTTTCCCAAGGGCAACATTTTGCCCTTCATGCTACTGCTTCCAAAATGTATTAAGTTAAAGGTCTTTTCATTCTTGGATCTCTGATTCAGTCAATTCTTCTGCTTTGAAAAACACCCTGATATTTGTAACAAACACCCTGAGTGTCTCGGCCCATTGTTTGCTTGATCCAATAATAGCTCAAATATCCAAAATATCCTCTGGCATAGAAAAACGAATACAAGTAGCACCTGATAGATTCTAGACACTATGCTAAGTCTTTTAACTTAGGTTATTTCATTTAACTCTCAAATAATCTTATACAGTAGGTAGAACAGTACCTGGTACACAGTAGACACTCATAGAACACTTGCTGAATGAATGAGGAAATTACAATTCCTATCTCACAATCTAGAAAACCACAGATGAGAGAGGTCATGTAGTTTCGAGACCTCTTAATGGCCAAGCAGGCCTTCCTCTTCCTTGTCTGTGCCCTCTGTAGCATGTGCTTTAGACCAGTAAGTCGTTAAATATACTCTCTGAGAAGGCTTATGTTGCATCACCATCTGACGCCCTAAGGATTTTCTAAATCATTGTAATCAACACTTACTAAGCCCCCTCAAGTAACCCAAATCCTTTAATCCTCAAATGTGAAAGCAAAAAGTAAGGTTTTATCTTTGTGTCTGTGCTAGATAAAAGTCTCTCCTGAAACTCATTGGTCTTGGGTATCAATTATCCAGAGAAGCATAGAAAAATTCTCAGGAAAATTCACATGGCAAAATTGTTTTAATGGCTTTAATTGACATAAGAGCCGTGAAGTAACTCTAGCTTCCTGACACAATCTCTGCCACATCACCCCTTGTCTGCCCTGTTGAGCTCCAACTCCTTTCCAGGCTTCGGGTCCCTCCTCCCCCTCTCTCGTGCTCCCAGCATGCCCCTCTGTGTCCTGAGCCTTCCACCACTCCCCCTCAGTGTATTGTTATCTGTAAGCCATTGCTTATGATCCATCCCACACCTGAAAGACTTCTGTGTCTCCCCATGACTCATGTGCACGTGTGTGCGTGCATGTATGTCTATGTCTTCCCATGACTTATTAAAAGTAAGGCCTTTTCTCATTTCACTTACAGTCCTGCCTCCTTTTCCAATAGTGGACATGTGCTTTAGTGGACATTTGTAGCACTGGCTGTATAGTCCTTAGTCTTGTCTTCCCAAGTGGACTGGACATTTTTTGGTCCCATCTTTTTTTTTTAAATTAATTTCATTTCTTTTCAGCGTAACAGAATTCATAGTTTTACACCACACCCAGTGCTCCATGCAATGCGTGCCCTCCATCATCTTTTTTTTTTAAGATTTTATTTATTTATTTGACAGAGAGAGATCACAAGTAGGCAGAGAATCAGGCAGAGAGAGCGGGGGAAGCAGGCTCTCCGTTCAGCAGGGATGCTGAGGCGGATGCGGGGCTCGATCCCAGGACCCTGAGATCATGACCTGAGCCAAAGGCAGTGGCTTAATCCACTGAGCCACCCAGGCACCCCTTTTTGGTCCCATCTTAAGATACTCCTAAAGATGTCTTAATTATTCCTGGGTGTTAAGAGGTAGGCAGTGTTAAGTCCTATTAAATACTATTGATAAACCACCTTCATCCCTACTGGGCACCAAATAAAAGAGGAAACCTGATGTTTTTCCATGCATCATGGCCTTAGTTCTGAATTTTTTCTGCAAAAAAGGATAATCTTCCTGGTAATGTCCATTTACAGTTTTCTTTGTCTCCTTATACTGGACTGGGGCTGTGTTCCTCAAATCCAACAAGCCCAAATATGAACTTTCTATTTCCCCAGATCTGTTCCTTTGTGTGTCTTCCTCATCTAAATTAATGATACTACCTCTACCATGTCACCACCTAATTTAATCATTTAACTCTTCTCCACTTCCTCCAACTGCTCTATCTCCTAAATTCAATCAGTCAGCAAGTCCTTGTTATTTATCTACTGAATATATTCTAAATTGTCTACTCTTTCCATTCCCCATTATTCCTATTTTAGTGCAGACCCACATTATTTCTTTCCAGGACTGTTGCATTATTTCCTTATGTGATTTCTCTCCTCCTGTCTCTCCTAACTCCCTCCACCCGATTTGCTATATGATTGTGTCACTCTCTTGCTTAAAAGTCTTTCAGTGACTTCTTATAAAACCCAGTCCAATTTTATTATGATTTCTAGCTTAATTCAATCTAATCAGAAAAAAATCTTTAAAATCTCTATGTAAGATACCTTGCTAAGATTTTCTTTGTAGCTAAATACATGACCAGTATTAGTAGATGTTTCATCAAAATAGAAAAGAATGTATGTTTTTTGTCTCTAATTCACAAAGAGAAAGGTCTATATTCCTTATTTGTAGTGTCCATATTTTGACATTTTTCTAGTAAATTGGGTCCGATTATATTTTTCAGTAGAATGTTTGTTATTTTGTGTTGATATTTGGAATTGAAAAACCTACTTACCAAAGACTATGTAGTAATGGTGTTTTGTCAGTTTCTTTATATTTCTAGTTTGTTGGTTTGTTTTTGTTTTTTAGTTGGAAGATATATTTCAAGCATTCATTTTTGCAACTGGGGAAACTTCTTTGTTGAGAAGATTTATACCATTATTTATTACTTTTTTTAAATTTTGGAAATAAAAATGTCTCTCATGATATGATCTCCCTTTAACTCTCCGGGTTTTTCTTCCACTATTCCCTACTTTCTCTTACATACCACTAATATAGTCTGCTTCTGGTGCTTCAGCTCTTTCCAAATATACTTATAACACTGCCCTTCTTGACATTCCTATGTAACTATGAGTCGACCTTCGTATCCAAGCCTAGCAGTTATATCTTGAAACTCTTTGTAAACCCTCAGCACCAGTACTAACCTGTCTTCTCAATTCCCACCTTATGTTATCTGTGTACATGTCTGTGTTTCTCACTAGAGAAACAGGGGGCGCCTGGGCAGCTCAGTCATTAAGCATCCGCCTTCAGTTCAGGTCATGATCCTAGGGTCCTGGGATTGAGCCCCGAATTGGTCTCCCTGCTAAGAGGGAAGTCTACTTCTCCCTCATCCACTCCCCCTGCTTGTGTTCCCTCTCTTGCTGTCTCTCTGTCAAATAAATAAATAAAATCTCTAAAAAAAAAAAAAAAAAAAGAACATGGGCCAGATTTTCATCTTTTTTTTTTTCTTTTGCTCCCACACAAGGCCTGAAACATAGTAGGTCACTTAATTTTCATGTATTGTACCCGACCAAACTGAACTCCCAATGGTCACCACACTTGGAGCCTTGTCCCATTCTAACCCATCCTCCTAATGTCCAACATGATTGATCATCTTGGGTTTCCATCATCCTTTCACTTCCCACTGGATATTCATCCTGACTTCTCCAGTATAAACTGGAGTGCTTAACCAAGAGGTGGCTTCTGGTCCAAGTTCTTTTGCCTCATCTTCTGGGAGTAATCACCTCAGGGTTTGTGCTCTCTTGCCTCAGAAGTGGTTTCTTGTGATTCAGCATCACCCTCTAGAGACTGAGTGGTAGGGAGATGGGTCCATCAGACATCATGGCCGTTCAATACTTTTTGTTTGGAATCTATGCTCTTCAAGCCACTTTTTTATTATTGTTGGACTTACTATATTGAAAAGTTGTTGGTCCATAAACAAGAACATCTATCAGATGTATTCAGAAGTTTCACTTTTCATTATAACTGCATTAATTTGGATTCTGTGGTAATTAATTAGCTTCTTGAATAATTAGATGTTTTTAAAAAAGATTTATTTATTTATTTATGAGAGAGAGAGTGCAGGGGGAGGAGCAAAGGGGGAGGGACAAGCACAGATCATGGAGCCTGATACAGGCTCCGATCCCAGGACCTCAAGAACATGACCTGAGATGAAACCATAAATCTGGTGCTCAACTGACTGAGCCACCCAAGCGCCCCTTGAAGAATTAGTTTGTATAACCATTACTGATTATTCAGAGTCCTTAAGTTGCAAGAACTAAAACTCAATCAAACTAGCTTGTGTGTGGAGCAGGGGGAGGATTCTTTAGGTGCAGCAATAAGGGAGCCAGATATCATGGGAATTCATGAACAGAGCTTATGAT
This sequence comes from Mellivora capensis, assembly GCA_004024625.1. Taxonomy (NCBI): domain Eukaryota; kingdom Metazoa; phylum Chordata; class Mammalia; order Carnivora; family Mustelidae; genus Mellivora; species Mellivora capensis. The sequence goes on along the minus strand of PISX010013717.1, from coordinate 40,780 downwards.
AAAGTTGAAACTTTGGGGAACTGAACAGGAAAGCTGTCAGAACCTGGGCCAGCCCTCCCTCCTTCTCTCATGGGTCTTCTTTCCTATTACCCTTATCTTTCCCTATACTCTGCATATCTTTCCGTTTCTTCATAGCATCTACATATTCTTACTGCATTATAAATTTGGCTTACACAATCTATCATGGCCTCTTCAGCTTTTCTCTGTGTTAATTTCATTCTCTCTCTCTCACTTTCTTTCTTTCTCTCCAACCCCCCCCCCCAATTTTTCAGAAAGAGAATTGGTGTCAGGTTATCTTTTTTTTTTTAATTTCTTTTAAGTGTAACAGAATTCATAGTTTTTGCACCACACCCAGTGCTCCATGCAATGCGTGCCCTCCATAATACCCACCACCTGGCTCCCCCAACCTCCCACCCAGGTTATCTTTTTAAGCTATGGATAAATGTGTCTGTAATTAGTCAACTTTGCTTTATCTCTCTGACTACTATTTTGGCCAAATAACTATCATTTCTCACCTGAATCAGTACAATGATTTTCCTACTACCATCTTCCTCCACTCCCAATCCATTTCCCATATCCTTCAGAGATTTCCCATTGCCTACATGATAAAGTACAGCTACTTTAACATCCTTATAAGACACTTCATGTTCTAGCCTCATGGCCTCGTCCCCAGGTACCTCACCAGCCTCATGTCTTACTTCTCAATCTTGTACTCTGCCTCACATCATACTGAAATTATTTAAGTTGCTTAAAATATGCTGTGTTTTCTCTTACCTCTGGTTATATGCTCTTTCTTCCATCTGGAAAACTCTTCCTCCTCTATAACTGGCCTTCTCTTACTTAGCCCCCAGCTTAAACATCACTTCTTCCAGGAAGTTTTCCTTGATCAGGTTAATTGACTATGCTGCTAGATGCTTCCATAACTTTCCCTATCATAGCAGAACAATTTATGTCTACCTATTTAATCATCAGGCTTTCTAGATAGAGTGTAAGACTCATGATAGCAAGGAATGTGTCTGTTTTGTTCACCATTGTATTCCTGGTATATAACAGTCACTTAATAAATATTCAATAAATGAGTGTAGGGCCTACCATAGGTAATTGATATTATTGAGAGCGGGGTCAGTTCATGACATATGCATGTGCCTTTGTCCTAACTAATGTGTCTTAAGCAGGTATGTGAGAAGAGAATCCTCCCTTAGTAGGGGCTGTGGTGCTGTTAGACAACATGATGGAAACGTTTAACACAATTACCCAAAATCTGATTTGTCAGATTTGGTGACCCAGAAGATTAAATGACTACTAGGTTGTGAGAGTCCTGTGAAGCTCAGCCCAAAGCAACTTAGTGACTGCCCTCTGCACCCCCATTGTAACAAAACTAAAATTCAACTCCTTGCCATGACCTGCAAGCACTCACATGATGAGGCCTCTGTGTGACACTCTCAGCCCATCCCACCCACAGTTTCACTCACTCAATCCCGCCAGTAATGCCAGATGTTTCCCATCTCGGGGCCTTTGCACTTGCTGTCCATTCTGCTTGGAGCTCTCTTCCCTAGATCACTGTACAGTGGGGTCTTCCTTTACATTCTTTGGTTCTTACCAAAAGCATCACCCTCTTAAGAGAGGGCCTCCCAGTAAAATGGCCCTGACTCCTTCATAATACTCATCATAAACTAAAATTATCTGGTATGTTTGCTTGCTTATTCTCTGCCATCTCTATTTAGAAGGTAAGCTCTAAAACGGCAGGGAATCTAGATGCATTGTAAGAATCTAGAACAGTATTTATGACAATAGTTGCTCAGTACATCACTGAATGAATGAAGGAAGGAATGACAAGGCTTGGGCCCAGAGTTAACATAGGATTTTTAAAATCTGAACCTTCTTCAGCTTTGCACTACTTTACTGTTTCCTAAAATAAACATAAGAAGGAGATAGTCTCATGAAATATATGTCAACTATCCCAGATAGAGGCCTGTGTGCTATCCACTCTTCCCTGCAGACTCCTCCAGGATCCCTCAGATCTCCCTGACCCACTCTGACCTTGACCCTCTATCCTGACATCCCAGGGCAGGGTCAGACCTCAGCAATCTCTTTTTCCCTGCTGGCTAGGGCCATTCTGGGTACTACCAGGCTCCTAGGGTCCATGCACAACAGAAGCTATATGAATAACAAGTATTACTTGGAATGGGAAAGAGAGTTAGAGCTTTATGATACCTGGACTTCTTCCTGTCTCACTGTCCCGGATGCACAGACATGGGCCAGGCTCTTCTTTAGTACCGTGCATGTAAAGTTGACTGACCAATATCTTGGGATGCAAACTATCCAAAAAAGTACAATTCTGCAAAAAGATTTAAATATGCATTTGTCAGAATGGTCACTTGTCAAATGTTTCTGTTCCACCATTCCACCACTTCATCTGTAAATCTGGCATCAAACCCATGGCAGTGTTGGTATCTATAGATTCAGGGAGGAATCACTGATGCCACTAAAACCAAATGATCTCAGTTCCCTTTGAAATTGTAAGGCCTTTGTTGAGGAACGACACGGTAGTCCTGCCAGAACCTGAGAAATACCTTTGGAGCCCTTTGCACAGCACATTGGCCCGGCAGGAGCATTGTGTACAAGTCGATCTTGGAAGTGGATGGATTGCCTGGTCATCCAGCAAATGAGGCATTACGCGTTTGTCTGGTTGAGAAGAGATAAAAAGCATGGATCAGACACAGTGAAATGTGCCCAACGTTTGGCAGGGGCTTTCCAATGAAAATAAAAGGTCTTAACAAAGAGTGGAGCTTGCATTTTCAGATCTCCTAGGAGAGAGAATTTGGTGTCTGTAATTAGAAATTTTATATCAGGTGTTAGATTCACAAAATGGGCCGGCCACTTTCTGGAAGCCTGACTTCCGAGGACAGAGAGTCACTGTGCTCATGGCTGGCTTGGGACTGCCTGAGGGGAGTAACTTGTGGGTTGGTTTGAGGACCAGTCCTGGCTGAGGCCCAGCATGTCGAAGAGCAACAAGTTATCCAAGAAGAGGCAAGGGCCAAGCACCAGAGAATCTGAAAAGACAAAGAAGCTACTGTTCCACCCTGACGAGTGCCAAGAAACCTCCTTTAACCTCATTGCTTTTATTCAAACATTTAGCAGGAAACTCATCCTTATGCCTTTCATGGTAAAAATCTTCTGGCCAGGATTAAAATCAGATAACATAAGGATAGATATATTTGAAAGTAAATGGAAAATGGGAAAGAATGATGATGTCGTTCTCTTAAGAAGGCTCAGTGGGCTGGGAATTTGGTGGTTTTGAGGTGAATTCAATTCTTCATTTCCTGGCACTTGGATATTTATCTCTGCCTTTGCAGGCGATACAGTGACTCATTTGCACCCAGGGTCATACAGTGCTTTCTGGATGGTGATAAACATTCAGAGAGACGAGGTTAAGGTGATCTGAGGCCAGTTTTGCCGATTGAACTACAGTGTTTAGCTCATAGGATGTTTTCCTAAATTAAATCAAATCAGTAAACATTTATCAAGCATCTGCCTATCATACGAGGGGCCAATATGCAAAAATGAACAGGATTTGAAATGCAGGGAAATGAAAAACAAACTGGCAGCATGGAGATTATAGTTAATCTTTATCTGACTTGTCTCCACAGTTAGATACAGGAAGGGAACTAACTTTATATCAGCCAAAAGGGAAACTTTTTTGGGAAATCTCCCTTAATTTAGCCAAAACAAATATTTAGATCTGGGAGAAAACAAAAGTTAAAGTGAATGTAAAACTGATCTCCACATTAATATGCTAAGAAAGTCAACCAACTTTAATAAAAATACTGAACCTTTACTATGCGGTAGGTACTGGTTCTATGAAATTAAAAAGACTTGGCCAACATGCAAATTTAAACATTAAAATTTATTCCATGCAGGAAGATATTCCATTGTCCTCATTTGGGGGGGGATTGTTGTTGTTGTTTAGAATGTTAGTTATAGAAGAATTTTTTTTAAATATTGTAATTAAAGCTCATGAATTTGGCAAAATCTATTATGGATTCCTTGAGTATCAACAGAAGCCATGTGGGTCATGGTATAATTACGTGGATTTGTACTTGGTTAATTGGCCATAACCAGCTGCACTGGTTTGTTGAATGATGGCTGCAGCACCCCTGAAGAGCCTTTTTTTTTTTTTTTAGATTTATTTATTTATTTATGAGAGAGAGAGAGAGTTTGCAGAAGGGAGGGAAGTGGAGGAAAGGGCAGAGGGAGACAGAATCTTTTTTTTTTTTTAAGATTTTATTTATTTATTTGACAGACAGAGATCACAAGTAGGCAGAGAGGCAGGCAGAGAGAGAGGGGGAAGCAGGCTCAACGCTGAGCAGAGAGCCTGATGTGGGCCTCAATCTCAGGACCCTGAGATCATGACCTAAGCTGAAGGCAGAGGCTTTAACCCACTGAGCCACCCAGGCACCTGGGAGAGTGAATCTTAAGCAGACTCCCTGCTGAACCCAGAGCCCAACACATGCAGAGCTCAATCTCACAACCCTGAGATCATGACCTGAGTTGAAACCGAGAGTCAGATGCTTAACTGACTAAGCCACTCAGGCACCCCATCCCAGAAGATTCTTGAAGGCATTCAGGCTGTAGGGGCTAACTGAAATATCACATACCTTTGCTTTGCATTGGAATTATATTGACTTTATTCAGCAAACACTAGCTGAGAAAAGCAGGAATGAACATTTAGAGTGTATGTAATTCATTTATTCCTCCATCTAACCTAAATTCTATTCTTAAATCAGGTTGTACCACCAGAAGATATATTCCAGGACATTAAGTTAGCCTTTCACAAAATTGTCTTTGTTGGTCCCAGAGGGTTCTGGGAGGCAAGGCTTCTAGAAAAAAAGGGATATGAAAACTACCTGATAGGTTGGAACTACTGTAAAAATAAATGGAGAATTATTGTAAGAGATTACAAGAATAAAAAGAAATAGACATTACTGGGAAAACTAAAAGCTGTATAGGAGGGAATAATGACATTACTATCCTGCTTTGTTCTGCTCTGAATGACAATTATCATACACATTATGATATCATAAACATCATTGAGCACTTAAACATGGTTTAATGGTAGTTTACCTGAAAAATACTAGATTTTTTTTTAAGAGAGAGACCTCGCACTCTTGGGGGAGTGGGGAGGAAGGACGGAGGGAGCAGGAGAAAATCATAAGCAAGTTGCACACTCAGCGTGAAGTCCAGTTCAGGACCCTGAGATCATGACCTGAGCTGAAATCAAGAGTTGAACACTTAACCAACGGAGCCACCCAGATGCCCCCAGAATTTTTATTTTATTTTTTTAATATTTTATTTATTAGACAGAGAGAAACACAGCCAGAGAGGGAACACAAGCAGAGGGAATGGGAGAAGGAGAAGCAGGCTTCCCCCTGAGCAGGGAGCATGATGCGGGGCTCAAACCCAGGATACTTGGATCATGACCCGACCCGAAGGCAGACGCCTAACAGCTGAGCCACCCAGGAACCCCCACCCCCAGAATTTTTAAAATAAACTTTTATTTTAGAATAATTTTAGACTAACAAAATATTATGAATCAGATAGTAGAGAGATTCCAATATATTCCACACTGGTTTCCCCTACTATTAATATCTTATGTTGGTATATTTGTCACAATTAGTGAACCAATTCTGATAAATTATTAACTAAACCCATGCTTTATTCAGATTTCCTTAGGTTTTACCTTGTGTTCTTTTTCTGTTCAGAATCCATCTAGGATACTACCTTACATTTAGTTGTCATGTCTCCTAGGGCGCCTCTTGATTGTGCCAGTTTCTCAGACTTTCCTTGGTTTCAATGGCCTTGACATCTTGGAGAAGTCGGCTGCTTTGTAGAATGTCCCTCAGTTGGATTTGTTTGATGAGGTTACGAGTTTGGAGGAAGATTACAACAGAAAAATGCCATTCTCATCATATTATATCAAGAGCACTTACTACCTACTTGACTTATTACAGCTGACATTAATTTTGATCACCTGGTTGAGATAGTATTTGTCACATTTCTCCACTGAGAGATTTCTTCCCCCATCCTTTCCATAGCGTACTGTTAGGAAGGAAGTTACATGAACAGCATAAACTTAGGAAGCAGGGAATTTATGTACCAACTCCTTGAGGGTAGAGTAGCTACATAAATTACTTTGAGTTTTACATGAGAGATTTGTCTATCCTCCCCAATGTATTTCTTTATCCAATCATTTATTTGCATCAATATGGACTCATGAATACTTATTTTAGGTTATAATTCAGTATTGTGTTACTCATTTTGTTATTCAAATTGTTTCACATTTCATTATTAGGAACTCTTTCAGTTGACTCCTTTGACCCTTTGACATAACACGCCATTGCAGATCTTTTCTTTTCTTTTCAACACTTTCTTACTTTCTGGAATTAAATAGATGCCCAGGTTCATTTTGTATATTTCTTGTCCCAATGCTAGAACCAGCCATTTCTCCAAGGAAATAAAGAATTGTATTATAAACCAGGAACCAAAATCTAGGACTTAAGTGTGTTTGTTGCTACGAAGGGAAAAGGATCATGGCTTCTTGGCCCTCTCCAGCTGACAGATCAAGGAAATATATGTGTATGTACCAATGAGAGTACACACACACACACACACACACACACATTGCTCTTTTTAACCATCTGTATCTTTGTTAAGTAAACATGAGTTCATACTGATGTGTCCAACTCTAATCCACCACCATATGGATTATTCTAGCCTTGCCATCTTGCTTGTTTATAACATCCTACTCCCATAGTGAGAAATCTGGCTCCCACATTTACCATCTATTTATTTACCTGTTCACTTCCAATATATGTGGATAGTGGCTTCAGAATTGTTAACCTATACTTCCTTGAGGGAAAAAAAAAACTTTATTAACTAGACTACAGTGCTTATATATCATTTATTTTGCCTTTAGTCTTATGGATGAAACTTACTTAGATCAGCACCTTTTATACTCACCCCCTTCATTGAGATTGTTTCATACATTTATAATATAGTTCAATGACTTTTTATTAACATACAATATATTTTTAAAATTATTTTTACTAAAATATAATGTATTATTTGCTCCAGTGATACAGGTCTGTGAATCATCAGGCTTACACATTTCATAGCACCCACCATAGCATATACCCGCCCCAATGTAATAACCCAACCAGCCTATCCCTACCCCTCCACCCCCCAGCAACCCTCAGTTTGTTTTGTGAGATTAAGAGTCTTTTATGGTTTGTCTCCTCCCAATCCCATCTAGTTTCATTTTTTCCTACCCTACCCCCAACAACCCCCACCCTGCCTCTCAAATTCCTTATATCAGAGAGATCATATGATAATTGTCTTTCTCTGATTGACTTATTTCACTCAGCATGATACCCTCTAGTTCCATCCATGTCGTTGCAAATGGCAAGATTTCATTTCTTTTGATGGCTGCATAGTATTCCATTGTATATATATATATATATATATATATATATATATATATATATACCACATCTTCTTTATCCATTCATCTGTTGATGGACATCTAGATTCTTTCCATAGTTTGGCTATTGTGGACATTGCTGCTATAAACATTCGGGTGCATGTAACATATAATGTATTATTTGTTTCAAAGGTGCAGGTCTGTGACTTATCAGATGATTTTGTCTGCATTCCCTCCTAGGGTCTTCCAACTTCCAAAATAATTTTTTATATTTGTATACATTAAGGGTCACTCTGTGCTGCTTAAGTTCTATGAGATTTTATAAACGCATAGTGTCATGTATCCATTGCAACATCATACAGAATAGTTCGTCACCCTAAAAAATCCTCTGTGCTTCACCTTTTCAACCCTCTCTGCTTCCTGAGCCCTTGGCAACCACTGATCTGCTTACCAGTTCAACAGTTAAGCTTCTTTTAGAATGTAATATAAGTGGAATCATAGAGAAGGTAGCCTTTTTGGACTGGTTTCTTTCATTTAGCAATATGTATTTAAGATTCTTTCATGTCATCGCTTGGCTTGATAGCTCATTCTTTTTTATTGATGAATAGTAACATATTATATGGATATATATTCTATTGATTAGCCAACATATTGAAAGACATACTGGTTGTTTCCACTTAAAAATTATTTGAATAAATTGCAAACTTAAAATGAATCAGCAAAAATTATATGACTTCCAAAAAAGTTACTGTAACTCTCGTATGAATTGAGATAAGTAAGGCAGTTATAATATCAGTTGCCGTATAACATGGCATAGTGGTGAAGAACACAGGCTCTGAATTTGGACTGTCACCTCCTAAGATGCGTGAGCTGGACTAGGATACCTAAATGTTCTGGGCCTTGGTGTCCTTGTTTGTCAACAGGGAAAGTAATTGTACCTATTGAGCATTAAATACTACTTGGCTTGATAAATGTTAGCTATTATTATAACTTACAATCTTTCCACATATCATGTAACAAGCACTTTATATATATTATTTATGCCTTCCAACAAGCTTTCAAAGGAGTACGATTGTCCCCACTTGTAGGTGGAGAACCTGAAATGCAGAGGCCATGAATCAATGGAATCGGGACTTGAACTGAGATCTATACTATTGTAAAGGCTCTGATCTTTTAACCTACTGTGATTCTCCAGAGCATAAGAGAAGTACCCTTTTATTCAGCTGTAGACAAACGGTACCTCAAGCATCCTCTTCACTCTGAGTCACTACATTTTTATGAAGGGCCAACTAGAATGTGTGAAAGAGACAGTAATCAAAGTGCTGAAACATCTAGAAACCCTTTTAAATGAGGCACTACTGAAGGAACTGGGGATGATTGGTATGGAAAACAAAAAGTTGGGAAGGAAATATAGTAAAATGGTAACAATATGCATCTCTTAACAGTAGGTTAACAGATAATTTTATTTTTTCTTTATGTTTTCCAGATTTTTATTTTTTTATTATTATTTTTTTAAAGATTTTATTTATTTATTTGTCAGAAAGAGAGAGGGAGAGAGAGCGAGCGAGCACAGGCAGACAGAGTGGCGGGCAGAGGCAGAGGGAGAAGCAGGCTCCCCACTGAGCAAGGAGCTGGATGCGGGACTTGATCCCAGTACGCTGGGGTCATGATCTAAGCCGAAGGCAGCTGCTTAACCAATTGAGCCACCCAGGCGTCCCTTTTCCAGATTTTTAAAGATGAACATGTTTTTCTTTTGTTTTGCCTTTATTTTTATACTTTTATAATAGAAGAAAAAACACTTTAACAAATCATAGTTAAGAAGAAACTTGAGTGATGGAAGTTAACTAAACTTACTCTGGTAATCGTTTCATAATACATACATATATCAGATCATTATGTTGTATACCTTAAGTTATACAATATTATATTTCATTTGTATCTCAATAAAACTACAACAAAATATTGGTTATATGTAAATATCAAGCACAATATTTAGCCCCTTTTTTAAAAAATGAATTATTCAGGTTTTATTTTGAAATCTAAAACTGAGATTTTTGAAATGTATATTTGAAAACATAACCTTCTTTAATTCTATAAATACAATTCACATTGAGAAAAAGAATGAAAAAAGAAAAACCTTGACGGTCTGTTCTGTGAAAGATAGATTAAATGTATAACTTACATAATACATTTGTAGTACTTATGTATTACTTATTATTCAGAAGACAGGTTTGGCCCAATGTGTGACAATTACCTTGATGTACCTTTGGGCTTAAAATGAATGAAAATGGCTGATAGGTGAGGAGGACAGCTTTCTTCTATCAGGAAATGTTTAATCGTGGACTAGGGTCAGACCAGAGCAGATGACCTCTGAGTTCTCTTTCAGTTTTTATTCTATAACCTGGGCTTCTACTAATGAGCACAACATGTTTTTAATTGCTTTAGCTCATCATGCACAAATTGATGCTGCTAATATAGATGCATTTAGTTTATTACTTTTCAGGCCCCCAAGAAACCCTTAGCAATTTGCTTTATGTATGAGAAGAAATGAACCCCTATATCCTTAGAATCAAATTGAGAACATCTATTCATTCAAACCAGTAGTATTAGTTTCCTAGGGCTGCTGTAATAAATTGGCAAAAACCAGAGGCGCCTGAGTGGCACAATCAGTTAAGCAACCAACTCTTGGTTTCAGCACAGGTTGTGATCTCGGTCTTGAGATCAAGCCCTGCGTCAGGCTCTACACTCAGCACAGAATCTGCTTGTTCCTCTCCCTCTGTTTCTCTCCCTGCCCTGCCATGCCCACTCTACCCCCCACCCAGCTCGCTCTCTCATTCTCTCAAATAAAGAAAGAAATAAAATCTAAAAAAAAAAAAAGGTTGGTGAGATATTTTTATCATTCTCTCTCTGACATTAACTCCTTAGTCTAGTTCTTCCTTCCTCTAGCCCTGCCAGTCTTTCTGCCCCAAGTACTTTCTAAGAAATTACTGCTTTTACTTCCTCCAGGAAGACTTCCCTGACCACTGTTGTCTTACTCACCTTTACAGGCCCAGCATCTAGTGTGGTCCCTGGCATGAAAACAGAGTTTAATAAATATTTGTTGAAAAAATAAATGAACCTATGAAAGGAGGAAAATAATGTTACCTACCTTTCTTTTGAGTTATGGAGAAGTGGTTAGTTTTCAATGATGCCTGGGGAACTTCAGGAAGATGAGACTTCATAGAAGATCTGTTCATTCTAGAAAACCTTTCCATTGAAACCACATCACAAATATTTTAAAGAAAATAAGATGTCTAACCTAAACTGTTTTGTTTCTTGTATTCTCAAGGACCAAGAATGTAGGGAATTAAAGATAAATGCCATGCTTTCCATGGAGCCAATGATTTTAATTAACATTGAGCAATTCTGGACAGTGGAAGTTTTTTGTTATGTCGTGTTTGGGAATTGAGGATTGAGTTCTTCTGATGAGGCTCCATGATATCACTAGGACGGTGGGTGAAGGAGATAAGAGGCTTTATTCAGACAGTGAAACTTCTGTTGTTGTAGAGCAGCCCCAGTTGGACTTACCAGAAATAACTGGCTTATGAAAAGCAGTTTAGGGGCCCCTGGGTGGCTTGGTCGGTTAAGTGGGTGACTCTTGATTTTGGTTCAGATCATAATCTCAGGGTTGTAAGATCGAGCCCCACATCTGGCTCCATGCTCAGTGCTGAGTCTGCTTGAGATTCTCTCTCTTCCTTTCCCTCTACACCTCCCCCCCCCACAAAGGCAGTTTAAGGGCACATTTGAGGCTTTGCAATTGATTTGCAATTGATTTAAAAATTGAAGTTGCTGTCCTAAAAGCCAGCTAGTTGCTGGGAAACCACCTCTTCCCCCAGTAGCTTTTTGAGAGGTAATTCATGGTTTCAAAAACCATAAATGGTGTTTTTGAGACAGAAGCTTTACTCTGAATTGAGTGTTATTTTCACCTGGGGTTAGAGGCTTGGAGGCCCATGCGCTAAAGTAGAGTTTCAAGGTTTTTTCCTCTTGAAGAGAGTTAATGAATGTATTGGAGTTGTTTTCTCATGGCCTGACTACTGGGAGAAAATTGCCTGAATCTAACTCTCTAGCCCACGCTTAATGGGTTTGACCTTGAACATGAACTCTCAAACTTACTTTGGTAACTGGCTGGGGAAACAAGCTTCAGGACTAGTGTTTGTTGGATTGCAGAGTAACCATGACCACTGTCAATGGAATATTCCACTTCTGGTGGAGGATTTTATAAATACTTGGAGTTACTTTTGAGAATCCCCAAAGTGAATATGGACAGAAAAGACTGAAAATAAGGTTTTACCATTTAGAGGCAAGACTACAGACATCTACAGTTTGTTTGGTGATTTTTAGCACCTCTGTCAACAAGTAACCCAGCAATAATCATTGGTGCCCACTTTGTGTCAGGCAATATTTTGGCACTGGGGCCATATCAGTGGCCCCACCTTGCTTACATTCCAGTGGAAGCGATATTTAGCAAAACACACATCAACTAGTAGAATGTTAGAAGATGACAAATGTTATGGAAAAAAAGCAGAGCAGGGTAAAGAGAATGGAAGGTGGGGGTAGAATGCAGTAGGAAAAATGACAACCAGGTGGGCCTCCTTGAGAAAAGAAGATTCCTGCAGGAAGTGAGAAGTTAGCCATTTGACTATTAAGGGACCAACAGATGAAGGCAGGGAGACTAGCCAGTTGGGGGCTCCTCAGGCAGGACGGTTCTGGTATGCTTGAGGACTGGAATGGCTGGAGCAGAGTGAAAAGAGAGAAGAAGGAAAGATCAGAAGGGCAATGCCAGGTCAAATGATGCTACGCCTCATAGCCCATTGTGTTTAGTTTTTACTCTGAGTGGAAGGGGAGCCACTGCAGAACTGTGATCAGAGGAATAACATGATCTGACTTGAGTTTTAAAGAGATCCCGATGACTGTTGTGTTGTAAATAGCCCACAGATGTGAGGGGAGAAGCAGAGAGAACAGTGGGAAGGCAATCTCAGTAAATGCAGCCGAGGGATGATAGAGATGTGGACCTGTGATCAGAAGTGGAAAAATGAGATGTGGACCAGTTCTGGGCATGTGCTGATGGTAGAACTATCTTGATTTCTGGGTGAATGTGGTGTATGAGAAACAAGGAGAAGAGTCAGGAGGAATCCTATGTTTTTTTGCCTGGATGATGAAAATGAAGAAGCTGCTATCCACTGGGTTGAGGGGGGCTGCAGGTAGTGTTGTGTGTGTTGAGGGTGAGGGGTGTAGATCAGGAATTCAGTTTTGCCTACCCAAGTACAAGTAACAGCCAGTCTTAAGAGCTAACTTGCCTCAAGCTTATGTGTTCCTTGCTTGCTGACCCAAATCCCTTGGTGTGTGGGGGACTAACCTACTTCCCTTGAGACTTGCACACCACTGGCCTTGAGGAGTGAAGGACCAGACTTTCCCAGAAGATAAAGCCTGACCACACTGGAAAACAGCTACGGCTGATGCCAGCAAGTCTGTTCAAGGTCATGTCCACCTTGGACCAACTGCCAGGGCACCTACTTCTCCTACGGAGCAGCCCCCTTCCCTGTGTCCCCGCCTCCACCCCCGTGCCTTCCCTTTTAAGCCCTTGCAGCTTCGCCTGGACGGGGAGGATGGTCTTCGGGGTATTAGTCCACCGTCTTCCCAGGTTGCCCGCTTCCTGAAATAGAAGAACAACCTTTCCCTTCCCCGAAGCACTGGTGTCTCAAGTATTGGTTTTCCAGCAGGGTGTAGCCCCACCTGAGTTCAGAACCCTTTCTCTGTGCAGTAACAGAAGTATCTAGTAGGAACTGAACATACAAGCCTGAATTCAGAGGGCAGGTCTAGGTGGGAAATACACATTTGGGAGTCAGCTTACAGACATTATTTAAAAGGGCACCTGGTGGCTCAGTTGGTTAAACATCTGCCTTCAGTTTCAGTCATGATCTTAGAGTCCTGGGATGGAACCCCATATCAGGCCCCCTGCTGCTTCTTTTGCCCCTAGCCCTGTCCATGCTATCTCTCTTTCTCTCAAATACATAAGTAAAATATTTTTTAAATTTTTCAAAAATAGAGCTCCTGGACTGGGTGAGATGACCAAAAGTGAGTTGGTGGAAATGAAGACTAAGAAGTGTCCCCCAAACGCTCCTCTGTGTAGAGTCAGGGTGGAGAGGAGGAACCAGCCAGAGAGACTGAGAGGAGAGACCAGGGAGCAAGGAGAAAAATGAAGAGAGCCTGGCATGCTAGAAATCCAAGTGGAGAAAGTGTTCTCCAGGATAAGGGAGTGATTGACAGGTGCAGGGCTGCAGAGCCTCGAGCACAATGCATGCCAGCCATTACCTGCAGCAACAGGGGGGGGTTTCAATGACTTTGCAATCTGAGTGAGGATGAAAACTAATTGAAGTGGGTATAAGGAAGGAATGGAATTGGAAACAAAATATTTAGATAACTCTTTGTAGATGTTTTGCTGCAGAAGGAAGCAAAGAAGTGAATCGGTTGCTGGTGCAGAAAGTGGGGTAAGAGTGTTCTAAAAGTAGGAAAATAGCAGCAGATATGGTGATGGGAATGATAAGTACAAGATGAAACATTGACAGTTGGGAGGTGGGTGGACCACTGGCGCAATGCCTTCAGAGAGATAGGGCTACAGGGAGAGAATGTTCTCTGACTTGGAACAGGGAAAGGGCACGGGCAGTAGCTGGTCCAGCTGCAGGGCAGAGGGGAACAATGCTGGTGGCCAGGCACTCGTGGTGGCTGCAATGTGTGGGTGTTCAGGTTTCTCCTCTTTCTCAGCGAGTTAGAATTCAAGGTCCTAAGTTGAGAGTGGGAATCTAGGGGAAGGAAGTGTTGAAGGTTTGGAGAAAGAGGAAATAGTGAGAAATCATGCCGAGGGCAGTGGAGAGGGTCTGAACAGGGACACACAGTCTCATGTACAGCCATCTGCACCTTGTGTAGCCCAATGTGTGCTCTGGCCAAGGGACAAATACAAATAAAGGCAGGGAGGTCAAAGGTATATGCAAAGCATTGTTTAGAAATCTCCAGATGTCCATTGACTTGCAACCTCTCTGCGTTAGTCTGTTAAGGTTCTTATAACAAGATACCCCAGACTGGCTTAAACAACAGACGTTTATTTTCTCACAGTTTTGGAGGTGGGAAGTCCAAGGTTCGGTTTGGTTTCTTCTGAGGTTTGTCTTACTGGCTTGCAGAAGGCCACCTTCTGGCTGTCTTCACATATTTCTGTAAAAACACCAATCAGATTAGACCAGGACGACCCTAACAGCCTCATTTTAACTTAATCACTTTGAAGGCCCTATCTCCAAATGCAGTTACATTTGGAGGTACTGGGGTATGAGGGCTTCATTACATGAATTTTGAGGGCACCCAAATTAAACCACAACACTGTCCATCTATGCAATGCATCCCAGAGAATCATCTCAACATACACTTTATTTGTGCATGTTTGCTTTAACTTTCTGTCCCCAGAATACAAAATTTATACAGATTCTCCCTTTGGGAGCCTTAGGTGGAAGGAGCTGTTTTTCTAAGAGATACGGTTGGTATCCTACTTACTCTCCGATGCTTGCAAACTTTTTCTATCCACACTAAAAACATATACTTTAAAAAATATCTATCTATATATATATATATATATACTTTATATTTGACTCAGTACAGACACATATAAATATGTAACTGAAAAGTTCACACAAGTCAGTGCAATGTGCTTTGATGTCCAAGACATTTTCTGTTCTTCTCCATTTTATTTTTCAAAATTTATTTGAGATAAATAAATAAATAATAATTACATAGTTATATATAAATAATAGTGTAGCAAGGAAAGAATGGGCTATTGATTTAACAAAAAATTGGATTCTATCCATTGAGAGGCCAGAAGAAGGGGAATGGGGCATGAAAGAAAGATGAACTCCTTATTCAACATAACAGGAAAGAAATTTCTCAAAGAGTTGAATAGAGATATAGAAAACATGCTTTAAAAATAGGGCAACAAAGCATAGAAGAAACAGTTAAGAATGTGCAGAGAAGCTGCCACTAGGGAGAGCAGGATGTCACAGGATATGGGGGCTGAGGAGGTGGACCGAGAGCTTTTTGTTTTTTGGAAGCTTCTGAGCAGTATTTGACTTTTTAAACTTTATATTAGATTGTTTGATAAAAATGAAAAATAATGTATAAAAATACACATAATACATGTAGCCACCCTGTTCTGCAGACTTTTAGGGATAGGCCGGTTGAATTTCCTGCTGCATACCCAAACCTCCACACCAAATGTTTATAGATGCTTTTTACTCAAAATCCCAAACTGTGCATTCACATGTGCTTGCATTTTAGACCAGAGGTTCCCAACCCACTTCCAATGTATGAAGACACCTCTTTCTTTAAAAAGAGAGACAGGCAGTTCTCCAAAAGAAGACTGTCCGCTTCATGAAGTGTTAAATAAAGTTTGTAAAAAATAATAATAATAATTAAAAGAGAGACAGGATAACCAATGGCTGAGAGCATAGACCCTGGAGCCAGATTCTGTGTTCAGATCCCAGCTTTGCCACTTATTAGCTGTATGATTTCAGGCAAGTCTCTGAATTTCTCTGCTTCCTTGACTTCAACATCTGCAATGTAAAGACGATAACAGTACTTCCCTCCAGAAGCTGTTGTGAAAATTAATTGAGTTCATTTCTTTTAAAATGCTTAGACCAGGGCTTGGTGTGTTAAATACATACTATTTCACAAGAAGGTAGTACTTACCCTTTTGAATCTATAGATTGAGAAACAACATTCAGAATTACTATGAATTAATTATCTAAATACTATTAAAATATATAATATTTATATTAATTATAATATCTATAAAATAATTTATATTTTCTTTATCACACCAGAATCTGTAGTTTGCAAGAGTATACTTGTAGAAAATGCTGTTACTTTTCAGTCTGTGGACAATGTTCAATGTGCATATGATTTTGTAGTAAATGTGAGGAGGACTGGAGTTCACAACACACATATACTGTCCATCTACTGACCATCCATGCCTGTAAAGTAGGACCTATAATTGGTCATTTTTAACTGATGAGAGTCCTCCCAGAATTTTTATGTGGAAGCTACACTAATAGGATGTCTCCCCTCCTCCCACCAGAATCATGGCCCAAGATGAACCTGTGAGAACTGAGTAAACAAAACCAACACAGACTTCAAGAGTTAAGCCCCTCTGAAACTTAACATGAGAAATTATTGACCAGAGCTACTGAGAGGCATGTTTAGAATACAAATGTCACTAGGAAGCTTAAATCTAACATATTCCATTATCTAACAATTGACTATATTTGGAGAAGGGGTTAGCCAAGAGCAGAAGTGGGGGATGGTTGGCAAAGAAAAGGTATCCTTAGGTCTCTTGCACTGTCTGGGGAAGAAGAACCCTGACCTATGAGCACAGATATTCCAATCTCTTTGATACAAACACCCCTACGCTATGGAGATACAAATACTGATGATGGTTGCATTGGTTAATTTTTTTATCTATCTTCATATTTTTCAAATCCAAGTTTACCAAGCAACATTCTGGTGATAATTTTTCTTCCTGTATAAATTCGCCTGTAAGTAAAATTGTGTTTGGAATTATTACTTTTCCTTGTAAGTGAATAAATCTGTATCTATCCTGTATTATATTATATATTAATATATAATATATATAATAATATATATAATATATAATATTATATATTAAATCTGTATGCATTCTGTATTATACAGCAGTTGCTATGAATGGCCTTTTTTTAGCATGAGTCCCCAAGAAAATCCTCAAGTCTGGGTGCCCAGCAGGAAGAAGGCTCAGCACTTCCAAAAGAACAGGCCAGAGGACAGGATGATGGAATGATGGATACCGGTACTCCTGCCTTAATTCCAGCTGTTCTGTAGGTGACATCTCTCCATCTTGTCTTTTAAAATCTCACACCCTAACTTGATACAGAACCCGCATTCCCCATACTGTTGCAACTTTTAGTTTTCCTGGTAGAGAAAGTCCCCAACTATAGTGTTCTTTCCAGGAAAAGTGGGCTAAGGTGGAGTTTTGGCTTTAATTTGGAATCTATGTTATATTGATTATTTAAACCATTTTCATAAACTATCACTTACATGTCATCTTGACTCATTCAACAGTCATCTCAATCAATGAACAAAACACTTTGTTGGGAGAGATACAATTATAAAGATGGATTATGAGAATGTAGAAGTAACCCAAGTGTCTGAAAGGATAAGCAAAATGTGGTATCTACATATAAGGGAATATTATTCAGCCTTGAAAAAGAAGGAAATACTGACACATGCTAAAACAGGGATGAAAGTGGAAGACATTCACTAAGTGAAATAAGGCAATCCCCAAAAGACAAATATGGTATCATTTCATTTATTTGAGGTCCCTAGAGTAGTCAAATTCAGAGAGAGAGAAAGTAGAATGGTGGCTGTTAGAGACTGGGGTAGGAAGGAATGGGGAGTTGTTATGGCACAGAGTTACAGTTTTGCAAGATGAAAAGAGGTTATGGATGGTGAGGTTATGGGTGGTAGTCATAGTAGCATAACCACATGAATGTGCTTAATATCACTGAACTGTACACTTAAATATGATTAACATGGTCAATTTTATGTTATGTATATTTTACTACAATAAAGAAAAAAAAAGACAAATTATGGCTCCTGTCGTAGGGTGCTTACAACCTCTAGGAGAGGCCTAACAGGAAGGTGGGGTTAGCATCATAGAGATGCAGACTAAAGATGTAGGTTAATGCTGAGGCCAGCCCATTTCACAAAGAAACTAATACAAGACGTAGGTCATTATGCAATTTCCTCAAATGCTTAAGATCCGTTGAATCTCCCATTCCTACTTGAAAACCATAAGGCACAGGGCAACCTGACCGCCTTGTGCCTTTGTTTTCTGGCTCTCCTCCCTGGGTTGGACCTGAGAACCCCTCTGTGGCCCATCAGATGGCGCCGCCGCCCGCAGTGCATCTCCAGGTGCATAGGTGGCGCTGTGGCCCTGGCCTCTTTACCACCACTACCTCCCCACCCCATCCCACCCCGCCCCGCCTCGGTGACCCTTACTTCCGCCTCCGGAGCCCGCCTCTCCTCGTAGGGACTCAGCTGCGCAGTCTCCGGCCGCGGGCCTGTGGAGGGTATGGCGGCGTCTTCAAGTGGGGAGAAGGAGAAAGAGCGGCCGGGAGGCGGTGCTGGAGCGGCCGGCGGTAACAGCACGCGAGAGCGACTGCTGTCTGCGCTGGAAGATCTGGAGGTCTTGTCGAGGTAATGCCGTCGGTCTGAGGGCCTGACTGGGCTGGGCCGGGAGGACTGACTGTGGATCTGCCGCCCCTGCCTGGGTGGTTCGTTTCTGGGGCTCGACGGGGAGGCCGCGGTCCCAAAGACGGTGAGCGAGTGTCGTGGACTTGGAGTCCGCAGTCCTCCGGCACTCCGAGACGGCACCCCCCACCACCCTCAGGGGACATTTTAGAAATGACAGTGACGCTGGAACCCCGACGTCGTCAGAACCGTATCGGACCTTAGAGGTCGCCAGGTGTGAGTACCTTCGTCCACGGACTCTCGACAGACGTTTAAGGAAACCCCCCCGGGTCCCAAACGCTGGAAGACGGTAGTGAGGGGGAGACTAGTTGCGGACACAGAGCAGCCCAGTGTCAAGGGGAGGTGACAGACGTAAACAGACACCATGGTGCGGAGCCTGTTCTTAACAGAGGTGTGCGCTCCGGGTTACTGAAACTCGAGGACTATAGGTTCCTGTCTCAGTTGTAGTCAGGGCAGGCTTCCCGGAGAAAGGACTGCATGGGAAGAAGGAGTTCACCGCATTCTGTAGGTGGCAGGTAGTTGGAATAGCAGGTGCAAACGCCTGGAGGCACGAGCACTCGCGACTTGGTGCAGTTCCAAGTTTGGGGTGGCTGGAGTTCAGCGAGTATGGAAGAGATAGAAGTTGGATGTCACTCCCCTTATTCTGCCATCGTTCGTGGTAGTTTGTCAAGTTGAAGCCTTCTTTAACTCTATTACATTCACTTGGATGCTGAAATTGTTTTGATTCTTCCTCCTAAAAAGTTGCTCAGATTTGACCTATTGTTCCCATCCCCACCGTCCTATCTTTTGATGCAGCCTCCCTACAGCTTCAGTTGGCTTTATGCTTCTGCGCTTTCTGTATTGCCACAGCAGAGCTATTTTTTTCAAAAGCATCTCATGTCACTTTTTTCTGCTTTCAAAGATTTGGTAGGTTCCCGATGCTCAGTGAGATACAGTCCAAATGTCTAGTCTAGTGTGTCACTTTTCCGTAAATATGTTTACTTCTGAAGAAGTGACACCCCCTTTGGGAAGTGTTCTGAGTGAATCTTGGTCTTTGAATTCCAAATCTTTGTCTTAGTATATTCAATGAACTACTACTTTCACCCTTCTACTCTGGAGCCCAGTAAATTCATTTCTTTTCTGAGTTTACACGCAGTAACATAATTTGTCTGTTTTGTGACCTGGTATATATTTCATATTCACCAAGTTCGGAAACTTTTTGAGCCTAGGCATACAGGGTAAAGGTCTTTGAAAATTTCTTCTGACATTGGACAGCTTGGTCATCAGTCTTAAGATCTCGCCTCTGGATTATTTGGCTATAGCTCTGTATACCTGAAGTGTTTTCTTGACGCCGTTGGTACCAACAGGAGTACATATACATGATCGTCATGCACTCTTCCACTTGAGATAACATAAATAAGTAATTTATCAATTGTGTAAAATTTGAGACCAAATTGAAATTCTCCTGTAAGTTGATCGGTTTATCTCTCCCCCTCTTTGATTTTTTCCTTAATTCCCCAGTATAGGGTTTTCTGTTTGATGAAATGTATCAAGAATCTGTTTCTGAAACTTTCCCACCTCAGCTTTCTAGCTGTGCATGATTAGTTGAGGTGCTGAGTTCTCTTTTGCTTTCTCTAAACGTAGCTGTAGTTCCACTGCCCTTTCCCCAGGAACGCTAAAAACACTTTGATTTCTCATTGATTTGCAGTCCTCACTGAATCTGTTGACAAACTAGAGATAAGCTGCTTCTTTCTTGGGGTCCTTGCAGCTTGGTAATAACCGTTACTTTAAAAGTTTGTTTTTCTTTTCCTCTGATTTTCTCATGACTTAATCTAACATATTATTTTATTTGTTCATCTCTAAAGAAAGACTGGGTGACAGTAAGTGAGTGAAAATTTACCTCTTTTGTGACCCTGGAGATGGTTGTTGGTGGTAGTGGGAGAGATGTCACTTTGTGGTTTGCCCTGAGACTCATTGAGACTTCACAGAGTGAGGCTCTTCCAGTGTGATTGGCTTTCAAAAAAATCCCATTATATTAGCAATCAGATATAGCTACATATACTGCTTCTGTGATCTGTGAAATGTGTCATTAACCTCTTAATGAAATTTTTCTCTTGTTTGCATTTTTTTACGAAAAATTGGAAAGAAAAACTAATGTAACCTGTTGACTTTAAAAAAGTGCGTTTGAAATTTAGGATGTATTTTTTGCTGTTACTTGATTATATAGCTTTTCAGTATATTACTTTGTAAAATATGATAGAATGAGGTAATCTTTGGAGGAATTTTTAAAAATAGAAACACAAATTATAGTCTACAAGTTTTTCTTTTCTTTTTTTTTTTTTTAAAAAGGATTTTATTTATTTATTTGACAGTGACACAGCAAGAGAGGGAACACCAGTAGGGGAGCAGCAGAGGGAGAGGGAGAAGCAGGTTACCGGCCGAGCAGAGAGCCCAGGGGCTCAGTCCCAGGACTCTGAGATCATGACCTGAGCCAAAGGCAGATGCTTAACGACTGAGCCACCCAGGCTCCCCTATTTTATTTTATTTTATTTTATTTTATTTTATTTTATTTTATTATATTTCACTTTAAATATTTTACTTAATATTTTACTCCCCACTATAAGTTTTTCTTAACATGTTTGTGACTCAGAACTCAGTTGTCCTTCAGAAACCATGTTGATAGGAGTCTTGAGGTTTCCACACCAGCCTATTAATTTGTTTATCTATAATTTACCTGAAGTGTAGTATACCACTAATAATATGGGATCTAACCCCCAAGTAAATTATATTTCTATGGGGAATTTGAGTGGATTCTAATTTGATATGCCAGGAGTACAGCTTCTTCTGTAGCAGGACAGGGCTCTGTCTCCCACACCTGTAACCAGAGAGTGGGCTCAGGGGTTCCTTCAGCCTCTTTTTACCATTGGGGAGGATAGAGGTTTCCACTTTGTTCTAGACTGCTACTGAACCGCACTAAGTCTTACAGCTTTTTCCTTCCCACTGTACTCCTGTACTTAAGGCAAGCTCTTTTAAGGTTTTCTGTGGATATATACTCCCAGATTTGCAAGAAAAGCAGAAAAAGGCTCATTCCACATCTCCCACCATACTTCCCATCCCCACCACTCCCACCGCTGACACCAGCCTTTGTGTAGACTCGAGGTTCTCAGCTGTTTATATCTCATCTATGGGGTAAAGAAAAAGGTTAATATAACATGCTGTCTTCATAAAATGTCTGTTAATCCATCAGCAAGTCCTATCAGTTCTACCTCCAATATATATACACATACACATACATACATATATGTATATATACATATATTTAAGATTTGATTTCTTTATTTGACAGAGTGAGAGAGGGAATACAAGCAAGGAGAGTGAGAGAGGGAGAAGCAGGCTTCCCGCTGAGTGGGGAGCCCTACTTGGGGCTCTATCCCAGGAATCAGGACCCAGCCTATGGCAGACGCCCAAATACTCAGCCATCCAGGCGCCCCCCAGAGTATATTCTGAGTCTGTACACATTTCGCCTGTTTGCATTACTATTACTAAATCTTGGTGGCTAGGACTTCATCAAAGCCAATGTCATTTTTTGCCTAGAATACTACAGAAGCTGCTTAACTTGATTTCCATTCTAGCCCTCTTAAAATCCGTTCTCCATATAGCTTAGCAGGTTGCTTAAAAACAGAAATCAGTTCATGTCATTTCCCTGTTTAAAATATTTGGTCATTTCTCACTGTACCTGGAATGAAATACTGGTCCTTTGCTGTGACCAAAAAAGCCCTAACACGATCTGGCCCCTCCCTCCCTAACCATGTCCTCATTTTTGTATCCTGCTTCCCCGGACCTACTACTGTATTCTGACCACACTTCTCAGACCTATCTTTGGACCCCTGAACTATGTTTTTTACAAGCATTCTTCTTTGTGGCTGACTTTTCTCACTTAGAGAAGCCTTCCCTAACTCCACCCAGTGTAAGTGGGTGTTTTATTTAAATAACTCTTTTCTGTTGACAGTCACATTTCATAGGTATTTATATACTGGATATTAATTTATGTAATTATAGTAATAGGTAAAACTTGAATAAATGGATCTGGTAACAAACACAACTGAGTCTTGCTGGTGAGAGCCCAAGTCACTGTGGGTTAGGGGCTGTGAATACTCAGCATGCTGTGGGTACCATGAATCCAGCAAGTCAGTTAGGTAGAGATCAGTTGATAAAGCTTCTGTTGTATTTATTTTGCAAAGTTGTTTTGGTTTTTTGTTTTTCTTTTTTAGAGAACTTATAGAAATGTTAGCAATTTCAAGAAACCAAAAGTTGTTGCCACCTGATGAGGAAAACCAGGTAAGTGGCTTCTTTTTGAATTACAAACAAGAAATCCCCATAATTTCTGCAGTTACCCTATTTGCATTTACTTTGTGTGAGACAGGAAGATTGGAATATGTTAAATTATTAATTACAACTTTTAAATTGATATTTTCTTTGAATCACTTATATTAGGTAACACTGCTTAAAAAGAAAGTAGTTGGTTGGATTATGGACATTGGGGAGGGTATGTGAGATGGTGAGTGCTGTGAAATATGTAAGCCTGACGATTCATAGACCTGTACCCCTGGGGCAAATAATACATTATATGTTAATAGAAATAAGTAATAAAAAAACAATTTAGGATAACTTAAAAAAAAAAGAAAAGTTGTCTAAGAGTTTAGCAGTGTTATTTTCTCTTATAGTTCTAGTTACACATTTACTTATTTTTGTCCTTTGAATTAACCAACAAAGCTTGTTAAGTAGAGATTAAAACAATATTTGAAAGAAAAAAAAGTTAATGCTTTCATAAGCTAATCTTTAATTATAGGCTTGGTTCCCCTAATGCAACTTGAAAATTAATGGAAATAAAAGAGCATGCAATTGTTAATAGAAATTATTTGTGGATGTTAAGTTTACAAGTTTTTATTTTCTTTATTCCTTTCTGTGTTTTGTAATTTTCTGCAGTGAGCAGATTTTTTTTTTCTGATCCAAAAACTTATTAAAGAGGGTAAATGTCATTTTATGTGTTTTTTACCATAATTTTGAAAAACTTAAAAAGAAAACATCTGGGAAGGATTAACCTTTTTAATGATACGAGACAGCTCTGTGCCCCATCATTAGTTTTATCTTACGATATGTTTTGAGGGCAGAGGAATTTGATTGACTGTCAATAGAGAAGTATCATAAAACTTGTTTTCTTCAGGGACACCTGGATGTCTCAGTCAGTTGAGCATCTGCCTTCAGCTCAGGTCATGATCCCTCAGTCCTGGAATTGAGTCCCATGTCGGGTTCCTTGCTCAGCAGGGAGCCGCCTTCTCCCTCTGTCTGCTGCTCCTCCTGCTTGTGCTCTCTCTCTCTCTGACAAATAAATAATCTTTAAAAGTTGTTTTCTTCAAAGATTAATCAAGTATTTTTATTTATTTATTTTTAAAGATTTTATTTATTTATTTGAGAGAGAGAGAACATGAGAGGAGAGAGGTCAGGGGGAGAAGCAGACTCCCTGTCGAGCAGGGAGCCCGATGCGGGAATAGATCCCGGGACTCCAGGATCATGACCTGAGCTGAAGGCAGTCGCTCAACCAACTGAGCCACCCAGGTGCCCCTAAATAAGAATTTATTACAAAATGAGGGGCGCCTGGGTGGCTCAGTGGGTTAAAGCCTCTGCTTTCGGCTCAGGTCATGATCCCAGGGTCCTGGGATCAAACCCCCGCATCGGGCTTTCTGCTCAGCCTGCTTCCTTCTCTCTCTGCCTGCCTCTCTGCCTACTTGTGATCTCTGTCTGTCAAATAAATAAATAAAATCTTAAAAAAAAAAATTCGTTACAAAATGAGCAAAATGAAATACAAGTTTTGACTTTATTTCCTAAGCATTTATTATATGCTTTGTAGGCATACTGATTATTCAGTAGGAATAAAACCTGCCCAATCAGCACTAACCTTTCTTATACTTTGTAAGGACTAGCAGTTCTGTTCTTAAAAAACAACAGTACCTTGTCACATAATGTTGTTATGAGGATTTATGATACTGCATGTTAAGTACAGATAGGAAGAGCTTATTAATGAATGGTTATTATTATCACCACCCCAGGACAAAACTAAACCTTATATTTAGTACCGTAAATTCCTGTTTAGTTTTCATTGAAACTGTTAAATATTAATGGGATGTGCCCATTTGAAAATTTATTTACTATTTTTGGAAATTTTTCAAACCATCTTCATAAAGTAATACTATTCATGACATCACAGGTTTAATATGAGTTATAAGTTTTCTTAAACATAGTAGCACAAATGTGCAACTGGAGAAGTTTTTTTAAGCATCATACATTTACCATTAAAGTATTTCTGAGATCAGTTCAACTCTGAGACAGCCATATTGAAGCATTTACTATAATTATATTGTCAAGTTTTCTTACATTATTGTTTAATACTCTGCTCATTTATTTGCTATCTAGTTGATTATGTACAATTTTGTAACTTTAAGAAAAAATTGTGCGTTTTCTTATAATGTCTTTGTATCCTGTTTAGTTTTTGAGTTTTTTGTTTAAATTTTTTTCTAGTTTAATGGAAATATAGTTAGAAATACAACATTGCATTAGTTTAAGACATACAACATGATGATTTGTTATATGTATGTATTGGGAAATGGTTTATCACTATAAGCTTAGTTAACATGTGTCACCTCACAAAGTTAGAATTTTTTTTTCTTGTAATAAGAACTTTTAAGAAGATGGCAGGGAAACCATGGCACCTTTTCATGTACCTATTGGTGATTTTGGTGTCTTTGGAAAAATTTCTGTTCCATTTCTCTGTAACATTTTTAAAAACTTCTTTAAAGTTGCCAAAATTTACCATCTTAGCAGCTTTCAGGTATACAAATGCAGTATTGTTAACTTAGTCACCATTTCTGTACATTACATCCCCAGAACTTATTTATCTTATAACTGGAAGTTTGTACCTTTTGATTATCTTCACCCATTTTGCCTACCCCCATCCCTGGCAGCCACCAGTCTGATTTTTTTCTATGAATTTGGCTCTTTTAGATTACACATACAAGTGAGACCATGCAGTATCTGTCTTTGCCTGACTTACTTCACTTAATATAATGGCCTCAGTGTCCATCCATATTTTCACAAATGGCAAGATTTCCTCCTTTGTTTATGGCTGAATAATATTTCTCTGTGAGTACATACATTCCACATTTTCTGCTAATTCGAAGATACACAGGTACCTGGTATTTATAGCAGCATTATCAGCAATAGCCAAATTATGGAAAAAGCCCAAATGTTCATCAACTGATGAATGGATAAAAAGGTGGTGTGTGTACACACACACACACACACACACACACACACAGGAGTATTACTCAGCCATAAAAAGAATGAAATCTTGCCATTTGCAACAACATTGGTGGAGCTAGAGAGCATTATGCTAAGTGAAGTAAGGCAGTCAGAGAAAGACAAATAACATAAGATTTTTGCTTTGTAGATTTTTTTTTTTTTAAAGATTTTATTTATTGTCAGCGCACAAGCAGGGGGAGTGGCAGGCAGAGGGAAAAGTAGGCTCCCCTCTGAGCAAGGAGCCCAATGCAGGACTCAATCTCAGGATCCTGGGATCATGACGTGAGCCGAAGGCAGATGCTTAACCAACTGAGCAACCCAGGTGTCCCTCATATGTGGAATTTAAGAAACAAAACAAATGACCGCAGGAGGGAAAAGAAGAGGGAAACCAAGAAACAGACTCTTAACTATAGAGAACGAAGTGATGGTTACCAGAGGGGAGGTGGGTAGGGGGATAGGTGAAATAGGTGATGGGGATTCAGGAATGCACTGTGATGAGCACTGGGTAATATGTGGAAGTGTGGAATCACTATATTATACACCTGAAATTAATATTACACTGTATTTTTTAAAAGATTTTATTTATTTCTTTGACACAGAGAGATCATAAGTAGGCAGAGAGGCAGGCAGAGAGAGAGTGGGCAGCAGGCTCCCCACTGAGTCCCCGCTGAGCAGAGAGCCTGATGTGGGGCTCAATCCCAGGATTCTGAGATTATGACCTGAGCTGAAGGCAGAGGCTTAACCCACTGAGCCACCCAGGCACCCCTCACTGTATTATTACTAACTGGGATTTAAATAAAAAATGAAAAAAAAATACCACATTTTCTTTATCAATTCATTTTTTTAAAGATTTTATTTATTTATTTGACAGACAGAGATCACAAGTAGGCAGAGAGAGAGGGGGAAGCAGGCTCCATGCTGAGCAGAGAGCCCAACGCAGGGCTTGATCCCAGGACCATGAGATCATGACCTGAACCGAAGGCAGAGACTTAACCCACTGAGCCACCCAGGCACCCCTCCATTCATATATTGATAGATGGTTAGTTTGCTTTCATGTTCTGGCTATTGTAAATAATGCTGCAGTGAACATGAAGGTGCCCATATCTTTTTGAGATAATAATTTCATTTTCTTCAGATAAGTGCCCAGAAGTGGAATTGCCAGATCATATGGTAGTTCTATTTTTAACTTTTTAAGTAATTTCCACACTGTTTTCCTTAGTGGTTGCACCAGTTAACATTCCCACCGTTAGTGCACAGGGATTCTCTTTTCTCCACATCTTTCACAACACCAACTCTTTTCTCTTGTTTTTTGATTACAGCCTTTGTAACTGGTGTGAGGTGATATCCAGTTGTGGTTTTGATTTGCATTTCCCTGATGATTAGTGATGTTGAGGACTTTATCATGTACTTTTGGTCATTTGTATGTCTTTGGAAAAATGTCGATTCAGTTTCTTTGCCCATTTTTAATCAGACTTTCGTTTATAAAAATTTTTTTAAAGTTCTTCGTGTCAACTAAAATCATCTCAAATACCAGATTTTGGGGGAACCTCCGTTATGTTATATTTTTAAGAATAAACTTAAAATTTTGTTTTTAACCTGGGAAATGAATAAACCTCATTTTGGCATATTGGTACTTCTGAAGACTTGTTTTTTATGAAAGAATAGCATATAATTAGAAAAAGTAGAAAGTCTTGATATTAACCTGTTTTTCAAAATAATCATAGGTAGGTTATTTTTATTCTTAACATTGGATGATACTTTGAGGGAGTTAAAATTTTATAGCCTAACCAATTCATATATGGGTTCTTTGCTTCATTGGAATGTCACTTTTCAGTACTCTGCTGTCTGCCTTAATCAGCTGTTATCTGACAGGTCCTGGAGTTGTTAATTCACAGAGATGGGGAATTTCAAGAACTGATGAAATTGGCACTCAATCAGGGAAAAATCCATCATGAAATGCAAGTTTTAGAAAAGGAAGTGGAGAAGAGAGACAGTGATATTCAGCAACTACAGAAACAGCTCAAGGAAGCAGAACAAATACTGGTAAGTTGATAGAAGGTAAGGTAAAAAAGGATATTAATCTATTTCCGAAAAAAAATCTTCGAGTATTTTGAAGTGGTAGAAAACTTAACTTTCCAAGTCTAAAAGTGACAGCTTGTCAGTTTGGTTAAATGAAAGGCCATTGTCATTTCCTATTTTACTTAATGTTTTCAGATAGTCTGCCTTGTTTTTGAACCATATTTTCATTATTTAAAGATTTCATAGGATTGAATTAATAGAACTGGGAAATTTTACTTTTATCCTGTCCTATTAGAAGTTTTCAGTTATTAGTAGTCTAAATCTTCAGTTTTAAAAATATTTTGAAATCAGTATAAATATGTATCATTTTATAAATGGATTAAAATTTATATTAATTTAGTCTGCCACTCTAAACTAAGTGGGATCTGGTTTTGTTTTTCTTCTTCTTGGCTATTGTTTGAAAACAATTTCTTTGCTATTATTTGCCCAGTTATTTCACTAAATACTAACCAATGTAATTGTTATATGGTGGTAGTGCAGAAACAGGAGTTTGATTCTCATATGGACCAGACATTGCAAGAATCTTTATCCCTGATCAATCTTCAAAATTTGTCAAAACAGGCTCCAGTAAATACAAACCTGAGTGGTTCAGGGTAAATTAACCACTCTTGCTGAAGAAACAACCCCAAGTAAATGCTTTTAAAAAAAATATGTAATGAAATCTATTTTCCATTAGGAAAGTAATACTTACTAAAAGATATTGGGAAAATAAAGAGAGGTAGAAGGAAGAGGAAAAAATTGTGTTAGTCCCTCTATTCAGATTGCCATTAGTCTTTTGTGCATTTTATTTCAGTCTCAGACTTTTTTTTTTTTTAATTTTCCAGTAGGCTTATAATTGATTTTTAAATTGAAGTCTGGTTGACACACATAGTTTCAGGTTACAACATAGTGATTTTTTTCCCCAGACGTTTTCATTTTTTTGTCTTGTAATTAGTAGGATATTAAGTGGATTTCTATTACTATTTTTTAAATTTTTTTTTAAAGATTCTATTTATTTATGTGACAGAGATCTCTCGTAGGCAGAGCAGGCAGAGAGAGGGAGAAGCAAGCTCCCCACCAAACAGAAAGCCTGATGCGGGGCTCGATCCCAGGACCCTGAGATCATGACCCGAGCTGAAGGCAGAGGCTTAACCCACTGAGCCATGCAGGTGCCCCTTATTTTTAAAACTTAAGCATTTTTCTTATATTGTATCCTCTTTGTTTAGCTTTCCAACTTTCTGTTATAAATAATGCTTTGAAGACTTTCATTGCAAAAAGTCATCTTTTTCTTCTGCATTTCAGATTTTATTCTTTAGATTTGATTTCCAAAAATGTTGTTATTGAGTTAAAGATAGTTAACACAAGGACTGTAAAAAGACTGAATTTTATGATTTAGGTAATAACAACTAACATTTATTGATCACTTGTGCATCAGGCCTGGTGCTTGTTTGCGGGTTACATGGATTTTCTCAATCTCCTTAGTAATCATGCTAGGTTAGTACCATTATTCCATTTTACAGATGAAGAAACTGAGGTTTTAAATTAATAGTTATCTTGCCCAGGAAGAGTGAAAATTAGAGAGATGGAATTTAAGCCTACTTCTCTGATTCCATACTCTTAACCACTGTGTTATAGTTGAGGATGTATATACTAACTTAACTTCATTTTACCCTTTAATGTAACTGGGGGGGTGGGTTGTGGGTGTTTTCATTATAACAGTCATTAAGCATGGAGGTAATGGTAATGTATAAATGAGTAAGACTATCAATCCAAGAATGTGTCTTGTAAATGAGAAAAAAATATTTTGGTATTTTTATCCTTGAACTAAATGCAAGAATAGGATGTTTTGGGACTGGTATATGATGTGGATCTCTTATACATGTCTGATAGAAGGCATAAAGAAAAAAAATGTTAGGGGCTTCTGGGTGACTCAGTCAGTTAAATGACTGCCTTTCAGCTCAGGTCATGATCCCAGGGTTCTGGGATCAAATCCAGTATCGAGCTCCCTGCTCAGCGGGGAGTCCACTTTTCTCTCTGCTCCTCCCCCCACTCGTGGGCTCTCTCTCTCTCAAAAATAAATAAAATCTTAAAAAATAAGAATGGCGGGGCGCTAATTAAAATTGGTTACAGCCCCCCCCCAAAAAGTAAATAATCCAATCTACACATTGTTTCTAACAGTTTGTAGATGAAGAGTGATTCATGAATATACATTATTACTTTCATTAACCAATTGATACAAATGATTCCCAAATAGTGTCAGAACATTACAAATAAATTGTGGGGTTCTCCAGCTTTTGCATTTTGTTCCTGTGGGATTCATGATTTTGCGAATTAAGGCAAAAATTCTGCTTGATATAGTTAAGAGTAAACCATATTTCTTTTTTTAATATTCAAATTAGGCAACAGCTGTTTACCAAGCAAAAGAAAAACTCAAATCAATAGAAAAAGCAAGAAAAGGTAAGGACTCTGGGAATACTGAATGACTTTCTGAAAAGTCCAAGTTTTGGTTTCAAGAAATGGATGAGAGTATTATTGGTAATCGTTTGCTGCTATTGAAATGATTCCAATAAATTTTTATTATATAGATGCTAGCACTGTGCTATGTATTATTGGGAAGTTTTCACACCTTTTCAGGCTCTAGGAAGCAATAATATAAGGCAAGTTATGGCTGTGTATCTATATGTGTAGTAAAGACAATGAGTTTATAAAGTTGTAGGGAGAAGGGAAGAGAACTATGAGCTGGAAGCAAGTGGGATGTGAGTTGGATCTTAAAAGACAGGACAGAAAATGAAAGAGTATGTGTAGTGGGCAGCTGGGGTGGGACTAGAGTGTCCTGAAGTCAGAACTAGATGTGCTTTGGGACATGTGCACATTTAATGGTGCAGACGCCCAGCCTGCCTTTTCCTGTCCTCCTCCTCTTTAAAAGACTTCCATTTTGGATTTTTGAGTTTAGGTACTAAAAGTTAGAGTGAAAATTTTGGTTACTTGTTTTTAATGGTTTGTAGATGATATGCCTTTAGTCATCTCAAAATTGTCTAACTTTCCTCTTCTTTTCCTGTTTCAGATAACTACTGTTCATGTTTGGTGTGTGTCTGTTTTTTTTTAGATGTTTAATACAAATATAACAGTACAAATACATATGTGTACATATTCAAAAACAAAAACCGGGTCATGCTACACATACTATTTAGCAGCTTTTTTTAATCTAATGAATATATTGTGGACATGTTTCTATGTAGGCCTACTTATAAGTGCTCTAACTTAATAGCTTAGGTGTCACTGGAAGACAAAACACTCTTTCCTCTTATTTGTACTCATTGTTGCTTTGAGAACAGTAAGAATATTTAATGGTAGTTAATAATTGAGATTAGTGAATTTAGTCATGCTAATGTCCCAAATTTGATAGTTTGTTAGCTGTTTTTTGTAGATGTCTTGTTCTTTAGTTGGGAAATCTTATGAGTTACGTTTAACAATATACATATTATTAGATATTATTAGGGAAGGTGGGCAACTCAGATTATCCTGTTTTCAGATAACTTAAAATTACGTATGATGTGTGACTATGAGACATGAGTTTATACAGTTATAAGTTATTAGACTAACGTTACTCTTTCCTCTTGACTCTCTCAGGTGCCATCTCCTCTGAAGAAATAATTAAGTATGCACATAGGATTAGTGCAAGTAATGCTGTATGTGCCCCACTGACCTGGGTTCCAGGTAAAATACTTCTCTTTTTATTAGGCATATTGGTTTTAAAAATTTTTAGGTGACTGTAATTTTAAACATAGAATGATTTAAACATAGAATGTATTTATCCTTAGAAACATCTGCTATATATTTTCATATCTTTAATATCTTATAAGAAATAATATGGGTCATGTTTTATTAGTTTGGTTTTCTACAAAACTTTTGCCACAGGGACTGTGTGTCTTTTTTTTTTTTTTTTATGGTATTATTTATTAGAGTGAGTGAGAGAGACAGTGAGAGAGCACAAGTAGAGAGGAGAGGGAGAAGCCAGCCGCATGTGGGACTCGGTCCCAGGACCCTGAGATCATGACTTGAGTTGAAGGCAGCTGCTTAACCAGCCAAGTCACCCAGGGGCCTCTGTTTCTGTTCTTTTTAAAGAAAAATCATAATGTTTTAAGTACAAATGATATGTGATGATTCTAAAGCTATAGATTTATATGACAGTAACACCCAGGCTGGCCAGAAAGCCCACTTTTTAGAATCATTGGGATTTCATCAAGTGTTCTAGCCTTGGGATCAAGACAATCCCAACTGTACAGTGATAAAGGTGGAACACTGAGCACCCAATAGCAAACACATGGGACTGGATAAAGCTGGAGTAGAAAGTAAAAAGGAGTAAAAAACTGCAATATATATTGATAGCATAAGACATTTATAAGACAGGGTCCTAAGGTGGAGCAGCAGTCTTCTGGGAGGAGTGGGAAATAGTATTTCAACATCAGTAATTCATGATGGTGGTATTTTACTATACAAAAACACTATGGTTAACTTACAGTTTTGGGGGTAAGTGATCTGGAGTGAGTAAGAAATATTACCAAAAAGATGGTCCAAATCTGCCAAGTTTTCATCATCCCAAAATGAAATGGTATGCTCCCATGATTAGAAGTGAATGTTGGCTCTTGATACTCCTCCACTGGAAATTTCTAGGAATTAGTTTTTAAATGACAAGATCAAAGAGGTTGGTTAGGAAAAGTTTTAATTTACATAGTCCTTCAAATAAGTATTCCAGTCCTGTCTTGTAAAAAAAAAAAAAAAAGTATCATGATCTGTTTATTCTCTCAGTGTATGTATCATTTGTTATTTTCTTCTTGGAAATGGAAATGTAGGTAAGTTAGAATCAAGATCATTATAATTTTCTTAGTTTGTCATTTGGAATTGCGAAAATGACAGACTTTTTTTGGCGTAGAGAATAATATATTACTGTAAAGATTCAAAGACAAAATGCATGTATTTTTAAATTTAATATATTATGCTCTTAATAGCAGTTGATAATATGACCTTTTTGAAAATGGGTATTTTGAGTTTTTCAAAGTGAGTCAAGGAAAATCAGTACTTCAGAGATGGTATTAATACTTATTTTTCATAAGATTGAATTAAAAGCAGTCTTTTTTTAGGGGACCCACGGAGGCCGTACCCAACTGATTTGGAGATGAGAAGTGGATTATTGGGTCAAATGAACAATCCTTCCACTAATGGTGTAAATGGTCATTTACCAGGGGATGCACTTGCAGCAGGCAGATTGCCAGGTAATGTTAATCAGAACAGTGCTTTCAAACAGACCAGGGTTTTGCAGACATGATGATGGAATATCTGGCTGTTGAAGAAGTTTGAGGTTCTAGACCCAGCTCGTTTTAATAGCCAGGTTTTCTGCCATTTATCCTGCTCTCTAGTGTAAAAACTATTCTAGCTGGAGTTCATGAAATTAGAATAAATTGACTTTTCTCTTATTTGTTAATAGGCTATTTTCCTCGGGCATTAGTCCTCTCTTTTATTATTAAAATCTAAACAGCTTTTTAAATAAAATTATGAAATATACTGGACAAACAGAATAAGAAATATATATGTTTGTTTTAAAGAATACAAAGTGAACCCACTTCTGGAAAACTCCCAAATTAACAAAATGAATAATAGCTTTTTATGGGCTTTTCAGTAACTAAATAAAATAGCACTTCTGAGAGACTTGGTTCATTCTGAATTTTGGCCTTTCTCGAGTTCTGCATATAGTTTTGTGTTATCCTTATATTTATTTTATTTTCCCCATCTTTTATCTTCTGTAGGTGACTTGATTTGGTAGAACATTTAAAAAGTATTTAGAAGATTATAAAAAAACAAAAAACTGGGGTTTTGTTTGAGCAGTCACTTAATATTACACCTATTTCATTTTTTCTTGTATTTTTTACAGTGTTAAAAACATGCTATGGATAATGCCTTTCTGCTTCACATTTTATTGTAAAGATGTTCCTATGTTGTTAAGAACGCTTTGTAAACATCATTTTTAACTATCTAAAGTACAAACTGAGAACTCACTGTGTATTAGTTCCCCTAGATATCTGCATTTTTCTCATTTTGATTATTCCGTATTATATGCCATCATAGTCTAGTCAATAGGCAGAAACCACATCAGTATGAACAAGGAAAATTTAAAGAATGATTAATTAGTAACAGGATACTCAGTACTAAAGGGTAAAGAGAACTGCTTTTTAAAAATACAGTAATAACTGGTGTGGGGAGCAGCTACTACATTTAGGACCAGGCAGATTACCCAAGAAAAGGACCTACTGAGAAGAGGTTTCTCCCACCCCCATCCTCAGGCTGCTGTTCATATTGTGGCACCCTTGAGAGGATGTAGCTGTGGCCCACAGGATGGCAGAGAAGTTAGATGAGGTATTCACAGGCTGGAGCCTGCAAGCAGGAAATCATCCACTAGGGTTCCAGGGATCCTTGCAGGGAAGTCACCTTTAGGGTAATGGTGAGACTTAGACACTACTGAAACTTGCTAGGGGGCGAGCGAGCTCACCGCTTGATGTCCGCATGCCAGCCAGGTACCACAGGAGTGAGAAGGGAAACATCCGATCCCTTAGTCCAATTCTCCTTGCAGAGTTCCTCCAGTGCCCTCTACTGACAAAGATTAACATTGTGGCTGCTGGCAGAGGAGAAATGTTTTCAGGGTCGAGGAGAAGAGTGGATTTAAAGCTTAAGAAGCAGTTTAAACTTGTGATAGTGTAGTACATGTTAGCTATTTAAAATATATAGAGAGAATAATATATATGACTTAATATATATAAAAGAAACATTTGATTTGGCATTGTGAATGTCTTACAAAAGAAAAATTAGGTCAACTGACTATAAAGTTACTTAGATAAAGAAAATATATATATATAAAGTCACTTAGATGTAAGCATGATTTTTAAAAAAGTAAAATGCAGGTTCTGGTTATTAAAATATGCTTTTCCTTGATAACTTTGATCTTTGTTAATTTAGCCAAATGTACATTTTGATTCCTGGCCTTAAAAAAATATTTACTTCAGATTCTATGCATGAGGGGAAGAGTAATTAAGAAGTAAATTAATTATTGGTAGAAGTATTATTACATATGCTTCTTTCTTTTCTCCAGATGTCCTTGCTCCACAATATCCATGGCAGTCAAATGACATGTCAATGAATATGTTACCACCAAATCACAGTAATGACTTTTTGTTGGAACCTCCGGGGCATAATAAAGAAAATGAAGATGATGTAGAAGTTATGTCAACAGACTCCTCTAGCAGCAGTAGTGACTCTGATTAAACACACAAAAGACAAAATTCATACAGAATTGAATACTGTGGGGGCACTTGGGTGACTTGGTTGAGTGTCGGACTCTTGATTTTGGCTCAGGTCACTATTTCAAGGTTTTGAGATCAAGCCCTGCCTCCAGCTTTGTGCTGGGCATGGAGTCTGCTTAAGATTCTCTCTCCCTCTGCCCCTCGTCCGACCTCTCTCCTTTTCTAGAAAACAAACAGAACAGAATAGATTACTATGGAATTCTGTTTCTTAAACAGTTGCAAGCCTGTAATAAATAGCCAGGTCATACTGGCTATAGTGGAGTTGTACAACCCATCAAAAAAATCACTGGGCTTTAAAGCCAAAAATCATGGTTTCAGTTCTAAACCACTAAGTAAATATTTAAAGAATAATCAAATTTACTGTTGGGGAAAAAAAAAGTAGTGCCACTCTACCCTGTTATATTCCAGTTATGTTGGACTTGTACATAGTAGTTCTGGAAATAAAAGTTGAGGGAAATGACCCATGTACATACCACTAATCAGCCCCTGGAATTATTTAGAAAAGCATTCTAAATAAGGGCAGTGGATCACTGAATGTGTATCTTATCTTGAAATAACAAAACCCTCATTTGAAAGTGAAGGCTGGTAGCTTCTGTCACAATAATGGGGGAGATTGTCTCAATTTGTACTATCTGTAATTATTGTAATTTTTGTAAATAAACTCACTTTTGTTTGTACTCTGTAATGGTTTTTTTTTTAATTGAAATATGCCTTCAGTGTAGGTAAGAAATTACTTCTGTAAATCCAGTTACATTTTATACGTACTTACATAGAATTCTGGAGTGTGAATGAACATGATGTACTACATACAGCTAAGCTAGTAATCATAACTAGTAGGTTTCACAAAAGGCCTACACATTCTTAGAAGAAATAAAATGGAGTTGCTTTTTGTATTTTTTTTCCATTAGTCTTCCCACTAGCTTTTTTTTTTTTTTTAATAAGTGAAAAGCTTACCATAATGTCTGATCTTTAGAATAACAGATTGGATTGTCTGAAAGGTTTTAGAATGGAAAGCACAGTCTCTTGCCTTCACCTTCTTTCTTACTGCATTTTCCAGGAGTAATCACTCTTAACCACTTTTAACTTCTGATGGTTAATCTCCATGTTTAAAGAATATGCTTATATAACCACAGCTTGGTTTATTTTAGTGTACGTTTTACAATTTTTTTCAGATTGCAAAAGTAATACAACATCCATAGGGGAGCGTTTAGCAAATATAGTAAGTTACAAAGGAGAAAATAAAACTAGCCTTCTACCAAGAGACCATTATCAATTAACATTTTTTGGGTAGGTTCTTGATCTTTTTTAAAGATGCACATGTATACAGTTTTTAAAATAATGTGTATTTCCTGAGATTCTATATAGTTTTTGTTAATCTCCATCCTTGCAATGAGGTGAGAATTCAATTTTTCCAACTTTTTTTCCTTTCCTTTTTTTTTTTTCATTGAAATGACCTCTGTAGAAAAACATTTTGTCTTCCAACTTCAGCAGTTTTCCTGGAAACTTACATTTTTAGATCGATACCTTGAATAAAACAAGGAATGAAATGAGTAGTCTAGTCTGGAACTCAAAGTATAAATTAGCTCACAGTTCAATTTCTTTACTTTTTATTAATGTGAATTCAATAGCATGCCAATATACATAAATTACAGTCATAACATGTGTATTATGTGGTATAGGAAAATATTGGTTGCCTAAAAAAATACACACACACACATGCACACACACACACACACAGCCAAGGAAAAGGAGGTGGAAAGAGCTAAAGCAAATAAGGCAAATACTGAATCTGAGTGTAGGGTATATGGAAGTTCATTGTACTATTTCCTGTTTCTGGTATTTTTTTTTCATGTTAACATTGTTTTCTGTAACAGAAGTAACATTACACTTTTAAAATGCCAAGAAATAGAAAAGTTTGGACTCTGATCTGCAAGATGGCTTTGATGCTGCTGAGGCTCCAATTCAAGGATGGCAGGCATGGAAGGTGTGTGGGAACCAACAATAGCAAACATTTGTGGGTTCTGTTACAGTTCCTTAAGCCATGATATTTAGGCCACCTGTTAGTTAAGTTTCTTAGGTATGCCATAACAAAATAACAGACTCCTGACTTAAAAGAGGAATTTATTTTCACACAGTTGTGGAGGTTAGAAGTACAAGATCAAAGCGTTGGGAGGTCTGGCAAGTCTCTTGGCTTGCCTTCTTGCTGTGTCCTCACATGACATTTTCTCTGCACCCCCAGCCCTGGTGTCTCTGTGGGCCCAACTTTCCTCTAGTAGACAGACTAGGTTAGAGTTCACCCCAATGGCCTCATTTTAACTTACTCATTCCTTTAAAGGCCTTATCTCCAAATATAGCCACATTCTGAGGTCTTGGGGTTTAGGGTTCCCACATTGGAATTTGGAGTTCTGATACTCATCCCAGTATGTTGGGGGAGGGGGTGATTCCCCCAAAAAACAAGCAATTTTCCAGACAATGGCAAGGTGTCCTACGATTCAATTCAATTCTGACACTACCTGGCCATAGAATCTGGTTCCTCCTTCCATGTGCCAAGCCCGTGATGCAATTGCTAGCCCAGGTTATTACCTGTATTTCTGACTGACAGGCTATAAATCAGAGGTTCCCCAGATCCCTTCCTTAGGTTTGGTTAATGTGCTAGAATGGCTCACAGAACTCAGAAAATCTGTTTACTCACTAGATTACTGATTTGTTACAAAAGGAATTCAGGAACATCCAGATAGAAAATATGCACTGGGCAAGCATAGGGAAAAGGCTGAGTTTCCATGCCCTCCTCAGGCACGCCACTCTCCAGATGATGTGTTCACCAACCAAGAACTCTCTGAACTATGCCCTTTTGGGTTTTTATGGAGGCTTTATTACCCAGACTAGATTGATTAAATCACCTTTGGTGATTAATTCAGGCTGTAGGCCCCTCCCCTCTCCAGAGGAGGATTTCAAGTTCCAACCCTGTAATCACAGTAATCACTTGGCTCCATTGGCAGCAGACTCCCAACTGGGGCACCTTCCCAAATCCATATTAACATAAAAAAAGACACTTTTTATCACTCTCCATGCTTAGGAAATTATAAGGGTTTTGGAAGCTATAAGCCAGGAACTGTGGACAAAAACCAAATTATATATGAGAAATTCAGATGACCAAAATCATAATATCGTATGGGGTCACAATTTGGCCCATTACGTTACCCAAGAGCCTATATAAACTTTATTAACTATATGTTTAATGAATATTTATCCTAGTAAAATACTTGCTTTTTTAGATTCAATTTGGCATATATGAGGTCATTTCTAAGGTCCCTTGTATAACCAATATATATATACACTTAAGACCATTTTACTGAATTTGGTTAATCAGTATCGGTTAACAACTATTTTGTATCATTTTTTAAAATTTTTTATTTTTTATTAACATATAATGTCTTCTGTTTTTAAAGATTTTATTTATTTGACAGACAGAGATCACAAGTAGGCAGAGAGACAGGCAGAGAGAGAAAGGAGGAAGCAGGCTCCCCGCTGAGCAGAGAGCCCGATGTGGGGCTCGATCACAGGACCCTGGGATCATGACCTGAGCCAAAGGCAGAGGCTTTAATCACTGAGCCACCCAGGTGCCCCAACATATAATGTCTTATTAGCCCCAGGGGTACAGGTCTGTGAATCGCTAGGTTTACACACTTCACAGCACTCACCATAGCACGTACCTTCCCAATGTCCATAACCCCACCACCCTCTCCCTACCCCCTCCCCCTGGCAACCCTCAGTTTGTTTTGTGAGATTAAGAGTTTCTTATGGCTTATCTCCCAATCCCATCTTGTTTGATTTTTTTTCTTTCCTACCCCCCAAGCCCCCTACTTGCCTCTCAACTTCCTCATATCAAGGAGATGATATGATAATTGTCTTTCTGTGATTAACTTATTTAGTTCAGTATAATACCTTCTAGTTCCAACCACGTCATCGCAAATGGCAAGATTTCATTTCTTTTGATGGCTGTATAGTATTCCATTGTATATATATACCACATCTTCTTTATCCATTTATCTGTTGATGGACATCTAAGTTCTTTCCATAGTTCGGCTATTGTGGACATTGCTGCTATAAACATTCAGATGCACATGTTCCTTCGGATCACTACATTTGTATCCTCAGGGTAAATACCCAATAGTGCGATTGCTGGGTTGTAGAGTAGTTCTATTTTCAACTTTTTGAGGAACCACCATGCTGTTTTTCAGAGTGACTGCACCAGCTTGCATTCCCACCAATAGTGTAGGAGGGTTCCCCTTTCTCTGCATCCTCACCAGCATCTGTCATTTCCTGACTTATTAATTTTAGCCATTCTGACTGGTGTGAGGTGGTATCTCATTGTGGTTTTGATTTGTATTTCCCTGATGCCGAGTGATATGGAGCACTTTTTCATGTGTCTGTTGGCCATCTAGATGTCTTCTTTGCAGAAATGTCTGTTCATGTCCTCTGCCCATTTCTTGACTGGATTATTTGTTCTTTGGGTGTTGAGTCTGGTAAGTTCTCTATAGCTTTTGGATACTAGCCCTTTATCTGATATGTCATTTGCAAATATCTTCTCCCATTCTGTCAGTTGTCTTTTGGTTTTGTTGACTGTTTCCTTTGCTGTGCAAAAGCTTTTGATCTTGATGAAGTCCCAATACTTCATTTTGCCCTTGCTTCCCTTGCCTTTGTCGATGTTTCTAGGAAGAAGTTGCTGCAGCTGAGGTTGAAGAGGTTGCTGCCTATGTTCTCCTCAAGGATTTTGATGGATTCCTTTCTCGCATTGAGGTCTTTCATCCATTTGGAGTCTGTTTTTGTGTGTGGTGTAAGGAAATGGTCCGGTTTCATTTTTCTGCAAGTGGCTGTCCAATTTTCCCAACACCATTTATTGAAGAGGCTGTCTTTTTTCCATTGGACATTCTTTCCTGCTTTGTCAAAGATTAGTTGACCATAGAGTTGAGGGTCTATTTCTGGACTCTCTAATCTGTTCCACTGATCTATGTGTCTGTTTTTGTGCCAGTACCATACTGTCTTGATGATGACAGCTTTGTAATAGAGCTTGAAGTCCGGAATCGTGATGCCACCAACTTTGGCTTTCTTTTTCAATATTCCTTTGGCTATTCGAGGTCTTTTCTGGTTCCATATAAATTTTAGGATTATTTGTTCCATTTCTTTGAAA